>SNQJ01S0002913.1:33361-45108 GCA_010110895.2 Picea sitchensis | reverse complement strand
CTTGATGTCGCAAGCTTCCTTTCGGTGACTCTTGGTTCCAACACACACACTTTCTCGATCCTTGCATGAAGAAGATCTGACTCCTCTTGATAGACTTGCTAGAGTCTCCAAGCTCCTGTTCAAGCTACGCTCTTCACACAATTCCTTCACCAATTCTCCAATTAATCTTGCTTAAACTTTTCCATGAGAATCCCATCAATATATAGGAGAGGATGAGATGGTTACTTGGATTATAATGATCTCACAATATCAAGGAAATCAATAAAATGATAACCATTCGAATGCCAACCCATTCTCTAGAAGATTCCCTTCTAGAACCATCGAGAATTCATCTTTTTCCAAACTTGAGAACAAGTTCGCACCCTAGCTATGTAGAACAGTGTGAGAAGTTCGCACCCTAGCTGAAGGCAGCTTGCGAGAATGGGTCATTCTCACACTCTAGTATATAAGCAACCTACGAACTCTCTTCAAAAATATGTTTTCTGGGAAGAGATGAATGTTACTTTTCTCAGGAGAAAGTTCTTGCTAGGAGCCTGAGTTCACCATCGTCAATACACCATCAAGATGACCAAAATCATGGGTAACAGAATGCCCCCCAAAGTATGAGGCCGGAATCAGTGACAGCCAAAATACTTTGTAAACTGCGTGTGTGTGTTGGAAACCTGGAGTGCACCTAATCAGAAACTTACAAACAACCAAGCATCTACAGAATATCATATTAATTCTAAGGTAGGCATTCCCATAATCAGATCACAGACGGATGACATTATAGGCATAGGTCATGGCCACCAATCATACATTGTGGATCCATGRCATCAAAATATAGCATAGCCACCAGGAATACACTGTGGATCTATGCAAGAAAATTCAAATTGAGACGACATAGCCATGAGACATACAAAGTGGATCTATGTGTCGCAAATTAGACATATTCCATCACAACCTGGACAAAGAGATGATATCCAGGGTCTTGAATCTTGTCAGCCAAAAGTATGAATCTAACCATGTGATTACATGTGTTGAAGTTGAACATGGTAGAAACCACTTGACTACCTATCATTGATAAAACCGTTAACAAGTGTGAGGGAAATCACCATTAATGTCAATGACTCCCAAGGTACCCTAGTACAATCCACCGAATGTGAATAAATGATTTGAGGTCGAACATCTGACGGATTCTTTCGATCAGGGTTCAATGATGTAAACCCATTGTCAAAAGCGAGGAAACTTGCCATTGAGGCATGCAAGTTCCAAGGTACCAAATAATTTCTAAGTCTTGTTTCTGGATAATGAGCTGAAGTCGACAGAACAAAACTCATCACAAGAGGGCCTTGATGTATCCCCCATCAATGACACGAAATGATTAACAGATTTTGAAGGTGAAACAGAGTATGATATAAGTTGGACTGGACACAGGGAAGGCCAACATGGAGAGAATGGACAACTACAGATGGCTGACTCCATAGAGGTTTCAGATGAACTTCTCTTGAACATATGAATGACACGACCAATGATTTGGCAACATTGACTCAGAGACGACGCAGGGTATGACCTTGTAGAAAATTGAATGAGAGACAAATGGATTTCCCAAACCGGCTTCAAATAACGAATAGGGGGGTGTCATGTTCAAGAGTGACACTTACTACCAATTAATATGAATACGAGAACACATCCCTTTCCCAAATTTCCCCCCACCATTTCTGGTGAGTACCTCTTTATTTTTACGCAAGTTTGAGGAGGATAATATATGCTTGTTGATATAAGCTCATCCTTCGGATAAGTCCTTCGGAGTATGTTTAATGAACCCTAGGAAGGAGTGGTTCGGTCCCATTATAGGTCTATCGATGTTTGTTTAGTGAGTCCAAAGATAGAAAACTCGAATGTTTTTCATGATTATAGAGTCTGGAAAAACACTTAAAAGAGAACTCTCTCAATTCCTTTTTCGTAAAATAGTCTGATGAGACTGAAAAAGAGATAAATTATCGCCCAACAGATGCTTTCTTCAAATACTTTAACGAGCATGAAAATAGCAAGGTCGCTCGGCAATCTTTTCATGTTTAGAGAGTCTAAAAAGAGCTTAAAGAGGACTCCAAGGGGGTTCCTTTTTCACATAACCTTGTTGAGCCTGAAAAAGTGATAAAAGTGTGCTCGATCATGTTCTCATGTATTTTTGAGCGTGAGAATGGACAAAGACCAAGCTTGAGGTTTTGTACAAAAACCATAAAAAAAAATCAAAACATGCGATGAAGAAGAAAAAATGTCTGCATCCCTGTGCATGAACATCAAAGTCATTACGCCTACAAAAGTCGCATTCAAAAGGGCATTAGGCATTAGGTTTTAATAAATAAACAATTATAAAATCCAATAACAAATGGTAAAAGTAAATATAAAGGGGTAAAAGTTCTTTTTACCATAACCATTTTAACTTTACCAATATTTGAGTCCAAAACCCCTCTTTTTCCCTTGAATTTCGGTGCTTGATTGTAGGAGCTACGAGCATCCATTCGACGAACCGTCTCCGGCAGTGAGGTAAGCTCCTTGTTCTCTATCTTTTCATGGTTTGATTTTTCATTTTCATTGGCAAAAACATAGTTTTGAGTTTGTTTTGGGGGTTAAAGTTGCGCTCATCCATTCTCACAGGCCAGCCACACAGGACCTGCGAGAATGCCTCATTCTCGCAGGTGACCCTAAAGGCACCTACGAGAACCGCAAAGTGAATTTTTTTTTTAAATTTTTGCTCAATGAAAAAGATATCAAGTGTTGAATAGAGTTACTAATCTTCTTCTTATGCTTCTTATGCAGGTACTTGGCCATCACCATGGTTCTGGAATGGCGTGAAAGAGAACACGAAGAAGATGATGCCATTGCCAGAAATCATCCAGCCACCATTGTCGCTTTACAAGACTGTGGTCTTCCAAAATTATTTCGTATCCCGGGCATGAGGGCCCAAGTTAGGTTATTGGAGTACCTTGTGCATATGTGGGATCCCGACCAGCAATTATTCCATGTAGGGGTCCACACATTGTCCTTGGATATTGAGGACATTTACTTCTTTATAGGACTATCACGGCGTGGGTACCATGCAAGATTGACTAGTAGCAGAGGTAGTGGGCTGCCCATTAGTGAGTACTGTCGCTTGCACTGTGTTCAAGAGGCTGAGAGGAGAAAAGGGAAAGTAGCCATTTAGGGAGTGCGGGATTTGACCCTCCGCAATATTTTGTTCACCATTGCTCATATGGCTGGGAGTGTTGCTCCTCACATGGCTCTCCAGAGCTACTTTCAATATGCCATAGAGTGTACTGAGCCTTGGGTTTTTAACTGGGCAGACACAGTGCTTCGTAGCATGAAGAGGCAGTTTACCAAATGCAGGCGAGGTGACCTGAAGCAATTCGAGTATGGGTATTTGTTAGTGTCCTTCTTTCTTGAGAGGGTTCCCTTGCTGAGGCTGTAGGTTGAGTGGGGTTTACTGGCTCCAACAGATCCAAGAATGCTGAGGTGGTGCAAGCTCATGGCCCAGCATGTAGCTGGACTAATTATCAAATATAATGATGCCTTCTTCGACTGGTTGCGACCACAGATCTTGATGATCGATGATTATGCCTATGCCGGGTTGGACTTTCGAGGAGATCCGGACTTGGTCTTGCCTGAGGGTGTTCAGTGGGGGGATCTTGGTAAGAAGTACAAATTTTTTTTCTTTTTAAATGTTTTTGTGAATTTTATCATATGCAAATGTTTTTTAATGTTCATCCAAGGTCTAAATAAAAAATTATTTTTTGATGACACAAACGTGGGACCTTACCGACCTCCTGGTACTTCTCCTATTCAGTGACGAGGAGAGGTGGCGTCAGTGCCACGATGGGACGCCAAAGATTATGAAGCGGTGGAACAAAACCTAGAGGGTTTGACAACAAATATTATGGACATGCCCCTTGGAGAGGTTCCACGACGTTATCAGCGTCATACAGTAGGAGTGTCAGAGTCCATTGGTCGAATGCTTCGTAGGGTTGCCCGGGTAGTCGTGTATTACCATGAATGTTATCCATGATGTCACTTTGTAGAAGCTATGAGCTTTAGATTTTGAAATTTTGGTCCTCAGACAGAACTTTTTTGTAAAAAATCTTTTGATCATTATATATACATACAGCTTCTACTGGTTTATCTTGTGTTGTGTGAAAATTGATGTGATTGATTTATAAATGACCCAAATGTCTGTCTAATACATAGTTAGCTAATGCATCAGTTAATGTATTTAGATGTCTAGGAATATGTTGATATTCAATATAATCAAAATAACATTCCAAGAGGCGAATTCGCAAATACACCCGTAACAAAGTAGGACTTCGAATAGTATAGACATTACTTAACTGTAGTACTACGAGCTGCGAATCGAGTCGCACAACCAAATGACAGATTCCGAGTGAGATGACATCAATCAACAATTCGATAATGACCCTATACTCTACAATATTGTTGGTCGCACGACCGAGACACACACCTCGTAAGGAGACAAGTTCGTTTGTAGGGGCGTAAATTGCCCATGCAATGGAAGAAAGGTTCTGAGTACTATGGCTAGTGCCATCAGCGAAGCCAATGTAGGGTAGCGAAGACTCCGACATCTGGAAATCAAACACAACGTCACATAAGGGCAGAGACTAGATAACGACAAAAGCAAGCTACAGTAACACACAAGAAGTATGATACAATAAAAATACAGGTACTTGTGCATAGGTGATATTATGCATAGTACTTATTCAAGTACAACCCATTTCTGGGTTCACTCAAAGGGATACCATCGTAATCTACTAACTCATAAGCCCCTTTTTCCAAAACTCGTCTAATGATATAAGGACCTCACCACATGGCTTCGAATTTTCTAGCTCCTAGCATATCTCGATCTTGTTCATAGAGGAGAACGAGATCTCCTTCGAAGAAAATGCGAGGCTTGACATGTTTGTCGTATTGGGCCTTGACACATTTTTTCTGAGCTTCTATGACTAGGGTAGCATCGCATCGAGTTTCATCTAATCACATAAGATACAATAGACGTTCTTCCTCAACATAAGTGTTTGGTAGGAGTTCAACAGCTAGTTGTAAAGAGGGTATCTCACATTCAATCGGGAGAATGGTTTCCAAACCATAGACTAACCAGAAAGGTGTAAACCCAGTAGCGGACTTGACGGATGTACGGTAAGCCCACAATGATGAAAACAACATTGTGTGCCAACTTGTTTTGTGAATCCATATCATTTATCGGAGCATAGTTATGAGAAATTTGTTAATTGCTTCGACTTGGCCATTGGCTTGCGGGTAATAGGGCATTGAGTTTTCATGGCGAAGACCCAACTTTTCAGTAAGTTCGGACATCATGAAGTTTCGAAAGTGGCTACCGTGATCAATGACGATAGCCTGGGGAACACCAAAACGAGATATGATGTGATTAAAAATGAATAATGTTGTGGTCTTTCCAGTGTTGTCAAATGTCGACATCGCCTCGACCCATTTCGTAAAGTAATCTATGGCTACAATAATGTATCCATGCCCCCCGACCGAGTGGGGGTGACATGTCATGAAATCGATGCCCCATTTTGCAAAGGGACCAACGGAGACCACAGGGTGAAGAGGAGAGGGATGTGACCGTATCTTATGATTATAGGTCTGGCAAGCATGGCATTTTTGAACGACGATTATGCAGTCGTTAAATAAAGAAGTCCAAAAATACCCTGCTCGTAAGATCTTCTGGGCAGTAGCATACTCAAACATATGACCACCACAAGCTCCAGAATGGAATTCATTCATATCTTTCTCGGCTTCGTCAAACGTTAGGCAGCGTTAAAAAACCGAGTCAATCCCCTGACAATAAAGAGTATCCCCAAGGATAATATATTTACGGGCTTGGTAGCGTATTCAACGTCGATCAGTACTAGACAAAGTTGGCCGAAAAGTCTGGGTTTGGAGATATATGATGATATCTCCATACCAAAGATCATTAGAGCTGATGAGGAAAAGGGATTCATCGGGTAATGATTCAGCTACTACATTTTTCATTTCACAATAGGGAAAGTCGCATATCAGCTCAGCAAACACTAAGGACTTATTGGACTTGGCGCGTTTGAATTCCAAGTCAAACTCCTGGAGTATCACGATCCATTTGGAGTATTTTCCCCCTAGCAATTGACGTGTGATAATTTGTTGCATAGGGTTGCAGCTAGAAATCACTGTAGTCTTGCGAGAGAGGATATAGTGCCGGAAGCGTTGGACGGCTTGGACGAATGCCAAGGCTAGTTTTTCGACATGTCAATACTTAGTTTCGGTAGGCATTAGACTTCGACTCAAGTAATAGATAACATGTTCGTCGTTAAAATCATCCTCTTGGATGAGAACCATACCAATGGTGTAATCCAAGGCGGAAAGGTAGAGGAAATAATCGTGACTGTAATCGAGGGGAAAGTGAAGCGGAGCATGTGTTAGGGACAATTTCAAAGCTTCGAAAGATTTGTTTGCGATGGTATCCCATACGAACTCAGACCCCTTTTTTAGGAGTCGCATAAATCCACAAGTTATCTCAGCGTAATTTGGGATGAAACGATGAAGAAAGTTTGCTTTCCCTTGCAAACTTTGTAACTGGCGAAGTATAGAAGGAGGAGGGAGATTAAGGATTGCCTCAACCTTTAAAGGATCTACCATGATCCCTTGACGCGAAACAATAAAACCTAGAAGTCAGTCGGATTCCATGCAGAAAACACACTTGTGAGGATTCAAGCGTATACGGTAAAACCGACAGCCGACAAAAATGGCTCGGAGGTGGGTTGGATGATCGACTCGGTGCATTGAGTGAGTGGGTAAATCGTCCAAATATGGTTGCACGATGTGCTTGATATCATGGAAGTCATAAGACATATCACGTTGAAAAGTTGTGCCAGCGTTCTTGAGACCGAAGGGGAGTTTCCGATAGGAAAAAGTTCCCCAAGGACAAATAAAACCAATCTTATGTTGATCCTTGGGAACAATGTTGATTTGATTATACCCGGAGAAACCATCCATCAAAGAGAATATTTCACTTCCGGCACAATCATTGACAATTTGATCGACGAAGGGGGTAGGAAAGTTGTCTTTGGGACAAGCTTTGTTGATATCCCTATAATCAACGCATACACGGATTGTGCCTTATTTCTTGTCAACCCGGACAAGATTGGAAACCCAATCAATGAGGACCACCAGGTAAATAAAGCCGCCTTTGAGAAGTTTCTCGACTTCAAGCTTGATAGCAGCCGCTTTACGTGGGTGATCTGGACGAAGGCATTGCCAGACGGGTTTAGCGTTGGGGTATGTCTTGATCTCATGTATCACAATGTCGGTGTCGATACCCGACATTTCTTCGTAGCTCCAGGTGAAGACGTCATGAAAATCTTTGAAAAGGGACGTATAGGTGACAATTTTTTCAGGGGAACACGAAGCTCCGATATGCTCATTTTCAACAATTCCAGGTTTGATGGATATGTCGAGGGGAATAGTGGGCGACATATTGCTTAAGTTCCCTTCGGAAAACACATCGTGTGTGGACTCGAGAATGGTTGAGATGACGACAACGGTCGACGGGGTCAAGATCCGTTGGTAGTTCTCAATGGTATGTTGCTCCAGGAAGAGGATGGAACGATGATGTCCATTGTCCCAAGGGGTGTCCTCCATGACAGACATGATCATCTCGTCTATGGGAAAAATTACATGGAAGGAATCTGGAGATAACTCACCAAGAGAGGGGGTAGAAGGGGTTGTCGATTGAATGACCTGATAGGTGGATTCGACCGAACTTAATGGCATTTCGTTGCCATAACGAAGATGATCTCTAGGGTCAGGTACCATCCATGGGTCGTGAGATGCAGTAATTCCATGAATCAAGGTAGAGATCATGTTGATTAAAGCAATAGACGAGTGTGGAACATCGGGTGGTGGAATGGGGAAAGTACCCATTAACAAAGATTCTTTGAGAAGGCCTACACCGACGTTCTCATAACCCAGTGGGGTTTTAGCAATGAACGATACATTTCCAGTATGGGTATTGGAGTTAAATAAGGCTAATTGGTCGATGGTGACTACCTTCCCTTGATGTGGGAAATGTACTACACGAAAAAGGGTCGACACAATTCTGCGCATGCAATTGATCCAGCTGCGACCAAGCAGAAGATTGTAATCAAGAGGAGCGTCAAATACTTCCACTTCAACTTGGACCATTTTTCCTTCCAACATGATGGGAAATGAAGGAAGGACATCGTAGGGCTTAAAACCGAAACCATTGAAGGCTTTGAGAGTGTTATGGGATTCATTCAAAGAGGGAGAGCCAATGGATTTCCAACAAGTAAGAGACATGACACACGTCGAGGCACCCTCGTTGATAACAGTTCGACAAATGTTTTTGTCAGAGACAATCACTTGGCTCTGGAATGTGAGTTGAGGGGGTAACCTTGGAATGTGATCTTCCAAGTCAAAAATTATTAAATTTGTATCCATCGGGTCGATTCCACCGATATCTTTCAACAGTGTCATCCGTTGTGTGGGACAACTTTGAAGGACTTCGAGGGATGATATTGCAGAAGGTGCTTGGGCTAGATATTCAACAATGTTGTAGTTCTGGGCAGCATGAGCATGAGGATTGAAAGCCGATTTCCGAATGATGCCCTTTGGGGGTGGTTGAAGAACTGTGTCAAGGCTTGGTCATTTGAGATGAAGAGGATTGTTGGGAGGTGGAGTCGCAGGAGAGGGTTGTACCAATGAAGGAGGTAGGTCATCAACCTTCTCTTTAGAGGGAGAATAATCTTTGGCTGGAGTGGTGAGTGCAATGTCATTCTTCTTTGAATCGCTAGTACACATCAATACATAGGATGTAGTAGAAGGTAAGGGTTGGTCATGAATGACAAATTGGGCATGTTGTTGAGATGGGAAGGGTTGGGAAAAAACGATCGGAGCAGGTGGTTTTGGGGCTCCTTGAAGGAACTTAGTGACCTCGGTATGTCGTGGACAATCCTTTGTGTAGTGATCGTCACCACAGATAAGACAAGGGTATCGAGGTTTGCGCTTATCCATATCGTCAATAGGTGGAGTTTTGGTTCACTCTTCTTGAGAAGTATTTTTGTCCTCCTTATTCTTACCCCTTCCCTTTTTGGATTTGGTTTTACTGGCTGGGGTAGATTGAACCGCATTTACCTCAGAAGTCTTGTTGGTGGGAGGGGCAAGAGACAGAGCATTTTGAACATTAGAAGAAGCAGGTTTGGGGTTGGTGCTTTAGGCGGATTGTGGTTGGGCATGGAGAGTGCCAATCACACCGACGATGACATGAGAAGTAGTTGGAGTAGTTGAAGTGGCGAAAGTGGAAGGACGAGGTGTGCCAGGTAGTAAGTCGTAAAGGGTCCCTGTTTGTGAGTAAACGAGGTCAAGGTATTGAGCACGACTTATGGCCTGCTCTTCCATGACCACTCCACCCATGGTGATGTCACGACCGATGTGATTCACAAATGATTTTGTGAACCACTCTGCCAGCAACTGATCGGGGAGTTCGAGTTTGATGAGACGTCATCTCCGTCGCCACTCATGAATGTGATCAAATATATGAGTGGCTTTGTTTTGTTTGAAAGAAATCAAAATCTCGGTTCTCGTTTCATAACGGATCGGTAACTGGTAGTGGGTGAGGATGGCCATAGCTAGGGTGTTGAAGTCAACAAAGAAACCTCGTGGTAATTCTATATACCACTTCACAGCAGAACACGTGAGGGTCCGTTGAAAAAGACGTAAACGAATAGAGTCATCCATCAACGAGTTGGATGAGCACCAGAGGTGAAAATTCATGACATGATTGTTCAGGTCCTCTCCCACTTTGTCGTCGAATTTAGGGATGTCCAATGGTAGCTTGGCTGGTATAGCATGCCATAGGGGAGAGTGACGAATTGGATCATTTAAAATTATCGACAAGTATGGGAGATCCAAAGTGGCCAAGAAGGGTAACTGTCGATTCACATGCAGGTACTGGTGGGTTTGGGGAAGAAGCCCCATCGGCAAACCAGTAGAACCATAAGCAGTCTGCATATAATGTGAAGACCCAGGTAGATTCGGTGGTGGTTGTAGAGGACAGTAGCTCATGAAATTGTATCCTTGAACAGGGGCGTGAGTTTGAGCATTCAAGCCCCAAATAGGATTGGACATACCTGGATATGGTTGGCCTATACTAGGGGGTATAACGGATGCAGCTAGAAGATGTTGCCCCCCAGTCGATTAAGGAGTATGTTGTATCAGATGATTCCAATACTAGGCCAAGGATGGAGGTATGTTTTGTCTATAAGGTGGGGTTTGTGGGGTTTGTCCTCCAATCAGAGGTTGTGTTCCAATTGGGGGAAGTGTTCCAATTGGGGGTTGTTTTCCAATTGGGATTTGTGTTCCAATAGGAATTTGCCTGATTAGAGGGGGTTGAGTCAAACCTCCTTGGTGAAATTGTCCACCAACGGGAATCTGGTAATGTGGTGTGAATGACGGAATAGTGCCACTAGGATTAATACTGCTAGTGGAGGACAAGAAAGGTCCTCCAAAAGGGGGTTGAGGAAGTGTCAGAATGAAACTGGGAGGAGAGTTCCCAGAAGAAGAGGGACCACTAGGAGTGTCGTATGGGGTTTGTGTAGGAGTGGGAATGGAAGCATTCAACACACGGTATCTGGGTGGTAGTGTCGGGGTGACACTGGGTGTGAGCAGTGTGTCGATGGGGGATTGACTAACCACGGTAATCCCGGTGTGAATACTCATAATATATGTGTAATGGGCCATTTCTACAGGGATGGTCAAGATGTGGTCAGATCGTGGGGCATCCATACCAGGAAAATAATAGGCGGTAGTAAACGGTACTATGTTTGGGTTAGAGGTTTTGGAGAGCACGGGTGAGATGGTGATTTCAACGCCTGATCCTGCACCAAAAAGGTCTCGTCTAAAAACACCCATAGACCAAAAAGGATCTTGGCCCTCTATTCATGGAAAGGGTCCAATCGGTGATACAGAAGACACAACCACTAAGTCTCCAGAAGAATTCACTCGCATAATCTGTCTCTCAGAATCAGGGTGAAGTCAAAAGTCCTCTCAAGTATTGGTAATTCCAAAATGTTCTAGAGAGTCGGTTCATTCCACTTGTGGCATGGTAACATCTTGGACTTCACTCTGTTGAGGAGAGCCCTCAGGTGAGCTTGTAGGCAGGGGTTGAGAACCTTCCAGATGCTCTGGAGATAAACCATGCATTCTATGTGAACGACGTGGAGGATCTATTGTGAACGAGTTACAAACTTACGAATAAAATCTTATGGTCAACTTGGGTAGACAAATAGCACGCGCTAGTAAACAAAATCTAGGAAACAATACCAAGCAAACAAGACCTTCTAATTCCAAAGTCACTAGTTGGTGATGAAATCCAACATCACAACAATAAGATGAGAAGGGGTTGGGCTAGGGTGGAAAAGTTACGTTGATGACCTGCTTAACGAACTTACACCCTGGTGCAAGCTCCCACACATAATCATGGGTATACCCTCCAAGGAGCCTGAGTGATTTTGGCCAACGTCGATTCCAGGTACCGTGAAGACTTTCCCCTTCACAATCACCTTATGTAAGACCCTAGAAAGATAGGCTGCTAAGGTTACCACCGACAACCATAAAGCCTGGGGGGACAGTCGACAGTCCGATCCACACGCAAGGGCAGGGTATCTAGCCCGAAATCAACTCAA
>SNQJ01S0002913.1:18057-33351 GCA_010110895.2 Picea sitchensis | reverse complement strand
TATTGTGTGTTTTGTGCTTTGGAGAGTGTATCTCTCTACCTATTCCAAAGCACTAGCCTAGCTAAATGTTGGTGTAATAGAGCCCTAGAAAAGAGTTACTAGTTAAATTTTACAATTGTGCAATGTTATTAAGGGTTGTTGTTACTCAAAGGAAGCGGAGATGAAACTGATGTTGTATGAGACTCTGACCCAATGATCCATAGATAGGAATGAAATATATCAATTTTCGTTCAATAAATCCTATGTACGGCAGGGAAAGAGAAGTTTTCCAAACCAATCTTGAACTACGATGCACAATTTCCTTTGAAATGAAATTGCAACGAATCAAGCAATAATAACAATTCTCTATTGTTTCTTTTTCAATAATTTCAACAATTAATTTTCACTATTTTTGAAGACGAAAACGCTTTTGAAAGAAAAACGTTTTTCACTTTTCAAAAAGGACCTACACCATGATGGTGAAAGTGAGGAAAACCAAAAACTAATGAACAAGGAATAAACAAAAACCCAAACCAATCTTTGAATGGAAACAAAAATGACAAGCAGACAAATCTAGTCTTTTCAATTGCATGACAAAAGTAATCTTCCAAATAATGAGCAAATGATAAAGACAAAGAATCTCAACTTTCAACCGATCGTCGGTTCTTAACCAAACAAGCACTTAGATTCCAAAATCACAGAGTATATCTTTGCCAAGAAAAGTCAAGAGATGAAAGTCGAGAAAAAATGGACAGGAAGACCCTTTGATTTCCTAATACTAATCGTGCACAAAATCCGAAGACAAGAAAAAATCAACCAATGGTCCAAGAAGTTCTTTTCAGGAACCTATACTGATCTGGGCAGCTGAACATGTAAAAATCTTAAATCCAAAATTTTGAAAAGAGGGTTTGCAGGCTATCAGTGTTACAGAGTGCGAGAATCGGTCATTCTCGCAGGCTAGATTTGAGCAGAGTGTGAGAACCTCGCACTGGACCTAAAAGCAAAGTGTGAACTCAAAGTATTCTCGTAGGCCACTATGGGGTTCAGTGCGAGAATGTCTGAAACTAAGAAAAATTTTGGAAAAAGACAAAAAATTTAAAGGGGCTTCTGGACCCAGAGGGTCTATCAGGGTGTCCTGAAGACTTAGAGATTGATAGAAATGGAGAAAGGTAAGGCAAGATCAAATGGCCAAGGAAAAACACCAACAACCACAAGAAAACGGGTCGTTCCCCAGTGGAGTCGCCAATTTTGTTATCGGACTAATCGGTAGGTGCGGACACTAACAAATCTCCCTAGATCCTCCTAGATCTAGAACAAAATAGGACAGGACATGACTCTTTCCCTAAGTTATGACCATTGAATTAGCCAGTAGGGAGGAACAAGTAACATACCTTTGTATCACTTCCTAGGGTCTCTGTTGCTCCTGCTTCACTCCAATGCTCTCGTGAGGTCAAGACCAAGACAACACAAACCAACCAAAGTGAAGATAGAAAAATATATTCAATCGTCAACTTATGTGTATGATTAAGGAATTACACAATAAAGTAAGAATGACTTTATGGGAAAAGGACATGCCATTGTATCATATTAATCGAAAGTAGAAGATACAACCTGATTGCCTTGATGTCGCAAGCTTCCTTTCGGTGACTCTTGGTTCCAACACACACACTTGCTCGATCCTTGCATGAAGAAGATCTGACTCCTCTTGATAGACTTGCTAGAGTCTCCAAGCTCCTGTTCAAGCTAGGCTCTTCACACAATTCCTTCACCAATTATCCAATTAATCTTAACCTTTTCCATGAGAATCCCATCAATATATAGGAGAGGATGAGATGGTTACTTGGATGAGAATGATCCCACAATATCAGGGAAATCAGTAAAATGATAACCATTCGAATGCCAACCCATTCTCTAGAAGATTCCCTTCTAGAACCATCGATACTTCATCTTTTTCCAAGCTTGAGAACAAGTTCGCACCCTAGCTATGTAGCACAGTGCAAGAAGTTCACACCCTAGCTGAAGGCAGCCTGTGAGAATGGGTCATTCTTGCACTCTAGGATATAAGCAACCTGCGAACTCTCTTCAAAAATATGTTTTATGGGAAGAGATGAATGTTACTTTTCTTAGGAGAAAGTTCTTGCTAGGATCCTGAGTTCACCATCATCAATACACCATCAAGATGACCAAAATCATGGGTAACAATGAGAAGACATGAAATATTGGCTAGTCAAATATTAAGTGAGAGAGAAGCATAGAGAGAAAGAAGACCCCAAGAGGGTGGACAAGAAGGAGAAGGTGTAGAAGCAAGGGAGAAGGAAGCTGACATGGATCTTGAAGAGGAAAGAGAATATTCAGCCTCGATTCCAGGGAATATTAGGAATATGACCAAAGAGACCACTCTAGAGCAAGAGAACGAGACCCCCCAAAGCTAGTGGCACCAGCCCCGAATCGCCCATACCCCAAGTGTCTTCTATAAAAGTGGTAAGTCCGATACTACCCTCTTATTCTAATTTTGTTCCAGTACAATTAGTTAGTCAGTTACAACCAGGAAGTGCGAGTACAGGGAGGATATTGGGATCCCCTGGTAGGTCACAAGAAGGACTATTAGGTTTCATTTTGATAGGAGCAGCAAGATCAACAATGTTTGATCACGCAAGAGGTTCGATTGCTCGGTACCCATAATTTTGAGGTAAGGGAGATGAAGATGTGGATCAACATTGTTTCTTGTGCGAAGCAATTTGGAGATTCAAAGGGATGCCAGATGCAAATAAGTTGGTTGAGTTCCAGATTACCTTGAGAGGTCACGCTCTCAAATGGTACATGAAGATTATTGATCTAGGAGTGCCAGGAATGAAAGGTCAGGTGTTCACACTTGGCCAAGTACATATAAGGTTCATAGCAAAGTTTAAACTATCTCAATCAAAACAACAAGCTTTGTCTGAGTTGCACAAGATTCAACAAAGGGAAGGTGAATCAACCTGGGAATACAACCAGAAGTTTAAAGATGTTATAGGGAGGTTAGCACATCCAATCCATGAGGAACATCAAAGATAATGGTATATTCATGGATTGCTACCTCTGACATGGATTCCACTAATGCAACAATGGATAACCACTTTGAGAGATGCCTTGGAACAATAAATGAATATTGAAGCCATGACGGGATATCCTGGGAGCCTGAGAATGACTAGACCCCTACTAGATTCAAATTTGGAACGACTAGAAGGGAAAATATCAACGTTTACAGAAAAGATTCAAGAACTGACAGTACCCTAAATTGATTGAAAAATGGGAAGATGGGTACGTCAATGAGGAACTAAGATCATCTGTTTAGAAATCAAGAGAGTTATTAAAGGAAAATTTCCCAACCTCAATATCGTCACTCAAGGAGGAGCAAAGACAGGAGTTGATGTTGATAATTTACCTTAGATCCAGAAGGTAGCACCTAAGGATGACATGTATGATCCTCTAAAACATAAGTTGTTTAAAGATGCTATAGAATTATTTCAGAATATCCCTAGCCTAGAGATGCAAGAGAAACCCCCTCAGCCTATTGTTTACCCTAATATTGCGTAAGTCCTTGATTCACCCCCTCCACCCAGAAAACTTGTAGTCACATCGAGACAACCTGAGAAACCTCAAAATGTGGTCAACCTTTGGTTTCAATTATTCTCTTATATTCTTGGGAATGACCAATTAATAGAAAAGTTGTCCAATGCACTATACCTAGTTTTAGGGGATGAAGAATCCACAGAAGAAGGAATAAGGTCTAATATTCCTGAGAAGAGTACTCAGAGAGTGCAGAGAAGGAAAGTACGAACTGAAACAGAGTTCAGACTAGTAGCTCAGCTAGACAAATTTGATATTAAGGATGTCAAGTTGGATCTAGGATCCGATGTGAACATTCTGCCTAAAAAGACTTGGGAAGACTTAGGAAAACCCTAGTTGATATACTCCCCAATCCAAGTAAGAATAGCCAACCAATATTGTATTTTCCCAATAGGAATACTGGAGAGTGTGTAAATAGATGTTGCAGGAGTGAAGACTGTAGTTGAATTTGAGGTGATTGAGATCATGGGGGATAAGGACCCTTACCCTAGACTACTTGGGATTGATTGGGCCTATGAAAACTATGTAGTGATTGACCTAAAGAAAGACACCATGACATTTGAGGCAGATGGAATCAAGGTAGTTCAACCCTTCGATCCATATGTAGGCTCGAGATATACAGAGCCAACAGACAAAAATATGGAGGGAGAAGACTTGGATCAGTTTACACTGTAACAAAAGGAACAAGAAAAGATTACATAAATCCTACTGTTGATCGATCAGTGAGTTGGAGGAGTATACACTCAGTGGACGAATATTTAGAACTGGCATTTGAAATTTGGTAGCAAGGTGCATACAAAATATTCTCAAGGAGATGCATAATTGTCAGGGAAACTAGATGGGTTGGGACCGAGGTTAGAGAACACCCAGTATATGATGACACCTCAAGACCTACCAATTTTCTTCTCAGCATGGAAGAAAAGGTAGCGGAGGGTCAAAGGATCTTAGTACTATATTTAGACCTCTAGGACACCCCTGCCAGATAGTGTGCCAATCACAAACCCCTACTCATAAATTGGGACGATGTGAAGCAAGCTATCAAGTATAGGTTTCAGGATGAGGAGCAGTTGGAATCAGATATGCAGATGGATTTCCAAGTTGCACATATGTTCAATGGATAATATGATCCTAGAGCACATATTGAATAGTGCATGACACAATGGCAAGTTGCAGAAATACCCTCTTACTTCTAGGTTCAGGTATTTCCCCACTCATTAGGCCCAATCCCGAAAGCTTGGTTCATACATGAATAAACTAGAAGACAGACCAATGACTACCAAATGTTGGAAGATCACTTTTGCAAGGACTTCTCATTTACAAGTAAGTACCCCGAGCTTGAAGTAGTCCTGCAAAGAATTAAAGAATTTATTTTTACAGACAATAGTAATCAGAAATAAAACTTAGTGGTATGTGAAAAACATAGCGGAGAACTTCAGACTAATATTCACCTAACCTTAGACAAGAAGCCTATATAATGCTATAAGATTGGCAGGGATTCAAAATTCCCAGGTGATTTAGAGGAATTGAGAAACCTAGCCATTAAAGAGACATAAGGGAACAAAGAAATCCAGAACATCATACCCAGTCAGACTGATAGTTCTTATAATCACCCATTAAAGTTGCACAAAGTCAATATAGGAACCACAGAGAAACCTAAGATAGCTATGGTGGGAAATTATTGGGATGAACAAACTAGTCAAGAAATAAATAGTTTGTTGCGGGAATATGAGGATTTGTTCCCAAATACATTTTCAGGGTTAAAAGGGATCAGAGGAGTTATGGGAGAAATGAAAATTGAATTAAAACCAGGATTACAACCTGTGAGGCATAGACCATACCACCTTAACCCTAGAGTAAAAGAGAAGGTTAAGAAGGAGATAGACAAGATGTTGGAAGCTGGACTTATTTTTTCAGTGGATGAAGCAGAATGGGTCAGCCCAATAGTCATCCAGAGCAAGAAAAAGACAGAGTATATCAGGGTCTGTGTAGACTATAGAAGCCTTAACTATGCCTGTGTGCATGACCCTTTTCCAACACCTCATACTGATGAGGTGTTAGAATAGGTTGCGGGGAAAGAATCATACTCAATTATAGATGGATTTTCAAGGTACCACCAAGTAAGGATTGTTGAAGAGGACAAAAATAAGACCACATTCATAACAAAATGGGGGTCATTTGCATACAATGTGATGCCATTTGGCTTAAAGAACGCCTCTACAGTTTTCTCCAGGATTGTAATAGCAGCTTTTAGAGAATTTATTCACAAGTTTATAGAAGTTTATATGGATGATTGGACAATATAAAGTCTGCTCAAGGAACATGTAACATTTTTACGTTTGATGTTTGACAGATGCAGTGAATTGCAGATATCATTGAATCTCAGAAAGTATATATTATGTGTACGACATGGAAATTTGTTGGGCCATATAGTTTGCCGAGAGAGAGTACTGGTAGACCCAACCAAAGTTGCGGTTATTGTGAACATGCCGCCACCTACGAGTGCTAAGCAGTTGCGCTCCACACTGGGGCACACAGGGTACTATCGCAGTTTCATCAGACGATATGCAAATATCACTACACCTCTGGAAAATATATTGAAAAAGGCCTAAATGTTCCAATGGACCCCAGAATGTGATAAAGCATTCGAGACCCTAAAGGAGAAGCTCAACATAACACATATTCTGATATTCCCAAATTGGGAAAATGAATTTCACGTCCATGTAGATGCTTTAGGCATTTCCTTAGCAGTTATCTTAGCACAACCAGGAGATGGATCCATGGATCATCCTATCTATTTTGCGAGCAGAAAGTTGTCGCAAGATAAGTGAAACTGCACAACGACAGAAAGGGAGGGTTTAGCCATGATTTATGCTTTGCATAAATTTAGGCATTATTTGTTAGGTTCTCATTTTAAGTTCTTTACTAATCATTCTACATTGAAATATCTATTTAACAAACCCGTGTTGGAAGGGAGAATTTGTAGATGATTGCTATTGTTTCAGGAATTCTCTTTTGAAGTGATTATTGAGCCTGGAAGATGCAACGTAGGACCTGATCACCTGTCTAGATTAGAGTCAGGGGAAAGTGGCAGAGCAGTTGATGACCAGCTCCCAGATGCAAATCTGTTCCGAGTTGAGGCCATACCAGAGTACCTGGAAGACATAGTAGTCTTCTTAAGTACAGGAGCCTACCCAGAAACATATTCTACAACCCAGAAACACCATATGGTGGTTAGAGCAGTGGACTATGAGTTAATTACAGAGCAATTGTATAAATTAGGACTAGATAGTATCTTCAGGAGATGTGTCTTGGATCATGAAAGGAAGGATATACTATGGGAGTGCCACAGTGGAGTTGCGGGAGTTCATGTAGGAGGAAAGGCCACTACGCAGAAAGTCTTCCAAGATGGACTATGGTGGGTAATTCTCTTCAAGGATGCAAAGGTATATGCTAGATCATGCGATGTTTGTCAAAGAGTGGGTAAGCCATCACGACGAGATGAATTACCACTTCAACCAGTTCAATCTCTACAAGCATTTGAGAAGTGGGCAGTTGACTTCATTGGACCGATCAACCCCACAACTAATCATTCAAAGGCTAGGTACATTATTACTATAACTGACTACATTACACATTGGGATGAGGCAACAAATTTTTAGGATTTATCGACCGATACTATTGCGAGGTTCATTTTTGAGAATATTATCACTCGATTTGGATGTCCTAGGATTCTAACAAATGATCAGGGAGCTCATTTTATTAGTAGCACTATAGCAAAGCTTACAACAAAGTTCTTGATCCAATATCACAAAAGAAACCCCTACCACCAGTAAGCCAATGGAACAGTAGAATCATTCAACAAGATTATTGCGAGAGGGTTAACAAAAGTCTATTTCGCAAACCAAGAATATTGGGATGACAAAGTTCCAATCGTACTATGGGCTTACAAGACAACCACAAAGAAACTCCACAGGTACATGCGATTTCAGCTAGTTTATGGGAAAGACGATGTGGTTCTTTTATAATTCATCACTCTAAGTTTGTACATTGCACAGATCAAACATATGTCGAAAGAAGAATTGGTTTCGTAGAGACTCATGGAGTTACAAGAAATTGAAGAGACCAGATATTTAGCAGACTTCCATCAGTCAATTGAGAAAGCAAGGAAAAAATATTAGCATGACAGACACATTAAGAATAAAGTATTTGTGCAAGGAGACAAGGTCCTACTCTATGATAGTCGATACCAGAAGCATCCTAACAAGTTATGCATGCATTGGTTGGAACCATTTATAGTTGCGAAGAACCGACCTACTCGAGGAGTCAGACTTGCACAATTGGATGGTATGTTGTGACTAGGATGGGTGAATGGCACTTTCCTGAAACCCTATATGTCTCATAACTGAGCTAAAAGGACTGTTTCTCTAGTCCGAAGGAGCATGTATAATAGTTATATTTGAGTTTTTCTACAATTTTTGTAAATTTAGTTAATCAATTCAATGTCGCAGTGTTGCACCACGACATGTAGTTCATTTCTTTTTCTGTCTAAGTGTTGTTTGATGCAGAACTGCTTACTCAACAACAAAGGATTATAAATGTCAAGAACCCATTAATGACAGTCATTAATATGATGGGGACCCCTTTGTGGTCAGAGGGAGAACGGATTTGAATGTAATATGAGTCCATGTGCTACACAAACCCTGTCTAGTCACAACCTTTATTGCTATTATGATACCCCATCTGAATTTAGTTAAGCCATAAATCCACGATACATGCATATGCCATCGATATTAGCACCAGTATTCCCATCTGTCAAATGGAAAGGTATGAAATCGACCACGTCCCTGTCTAAATTGCACAGCAAATTCCAAAATCACCCAATAGGACTTACCCCGTTAACCCATCCCGATAGACAACTTAGATCCAATTTGCGTCCATAAGGTAATGATGAATGAAAATTATTATTAAACTTGCCAGCTAAGCCTAGGTATAAGGTTTTGAGAACACGCCGTAGAACACATTTTTTCCAAAAGCACTTAGTGATTTTCAAATTTTGCAGAGCCAGCAAGCTTGTGTAATCCTGAGACCATAATTGTGACCACCAAATCCTTATTTCCCTGTGGAATTTTCTCATATCCAGAATGCAAAATACCGAGAGCTACAGGAAGTAGAAGCGCCATGTCTAAAGATGTAGTACCATATGAGCCCTGCAACCCTTGATTCGAGGTCGTGGGTGATCTCAAGGGGAAGGTGGAGAAGGTCAAGCTCCTTGATATTGACTTAACAAATCAAGTCTTGTTCCCCTAGATGAACATAGACGTCTTCTGGAGTATCTCTCAAGATGAGTTGGGAGGCATGCAGTTTGTGCCAAAGCCTGAATTTATCAACCTCTTTAACTCAACAATCATGAACCTCAGGTACTTATCAGTGTTTGGTACCACTGGCGAATTTGCGCGGTGCACCAAGTTCCTGATCAACAAGGTGCACGACATAAGTCTTTGGTTGTATAGGCGATACCCAATCCACACCGAAGACATTCATCAACTTACTGGACTTCCCCTCGAGGGAAAGGACATGTCTAAAGGATTCCAGAGTCCCACTAACCACGATAAAAGGAAAGGGGATCCCAGCCTCTATGAAAGGTTCAACACACGGAGGGGGGGGATCACAACCAAAATCGACCCCATTCTACCAAAGACAGTCAGGATTGGTTGCTACATTATAGCTACCAAATTCATGAGGTCATATTACAAGGGAGAATTCACGCTAGATTCATTATCAATAGCTTATTTTTGTGCCAATTTCGTTGTATTCAATTGGTGTAGTTACCTATTGGAGGAACTACTCGTGGCTTGCAAGGAATCCCAGGAGAAGGGAGGCACCTTCACATATGGATACCTCATTATTACATTCACAATACTAAAGTGGACACCACATGCTGGAAGAACATTGGCGCTATCAAACAAGGGGTGCCTTGCAAATATGTTTGAACCCTGACATTCCAGGGAAGACTCGAAGAACACAACCTTCAACAACCCGACATTAACCAAGTGGTATAACGGGCTCATTGACGCAATGCAGAGGTTGCGCATTCCACAGGAGTTCCTCAACTGCAACACGAGAAACATCACCGTTAGCATGAACTGACACCATACATTTTTATGGCCAAGGTATGCAAACAGGGAGGAATTCCATTCAAGGATGTTTTCGTTCTACTTAGATGAGGAGGCTTTCGACAAAGAGATAATTTCATGGTCGAGATTTAAACGCAACCCGCGCAAGTCGGGGATGCACTATGTTTTGTCTGCTGAGATGCTGAAGAAGAAAGGAAAATAAGCAAGGGTAGGACCGAGCTCAGGCTCAGAGGCGTCGAATAAAGAAGCTCCAGCACAGATGGACTCTTAGGAGGAGGAGGAGATGCAGCCACTAGAGCAGAAGAAAAGAACACTGTCAATATTCCCATAGCTTCTAGAGAAATCCCTATTGACAGGAAAGGATGTCAACGCGATCTTGAGCATTGCATTCATTACAAAACTATTAGCTAAGAAGTTTTGAATAGGGATCTCACTGGGCAAAGTTTTGAACCCCCAACCCCTTTCATCCATCATCCCCCACACTCGCTCAATGGTCCATGCAGCCCCCATAATCCATATTCAGGATGAACCTGAGCCAGACACCCATCCATCAACCATCATCACTGAGTGCCCTCCATCACCACCACAACCCGAGTCGCCCCCCAGAAACCACCAGTCCACCCCAAACCACCGATCTAGAGCCCATGCATCTCGATCCCCCAGAACTACCTGAGACAAAACTACCAAAAACAAGCCCAGAGTTACCTGAGCAGAGACCAGAATTCTGGTCCAAATCCAAAAGTATCTAAGAAGAGACTACAACTGACTAGCCCAAACCTTGATGCCTAGGACCAACAAATTGTTCCTTTTGTGTAGCAGAAGGATACTCAAATGGTAGGGGAGCCACAAGCTCAAAGTTCCCAACACATTTCCTCAATGACCAAGGTTGAGGGTGCCCTGGGAAGAAAAACTCTGAAAGCAGACACAAGTAAAGAGAAGGAGCTACCAAAGGTTTAGAAGGAACTAGAGTCAACCTCCGAGCAGAGTGCAACATCTGTGCATGAACAAATGAAGTTGGTTCTCCAAAACCCTCAACAGTGCCCAGCGTTGTTGCAACTCTTCCTGGTCAAAATAGAGGTTCTGACACTCTTTCCATCAACGTTGAGGTTGAGGCTTGCACTAGGACCGTCGATAGGAGAGGAGGAGGTAGAGACCCCCTCAAAACATTAAACGGCCAGTGGACTTCCATTGTAGACCTGAGCCCCATATTTGGTTGAGCTTACAAAGTGGCTAGACACACTCTTAGTTGGAATGATCAGAGCATCAATTGATCAACTGGAGCAGAGGCTCCAACAGGCCGAGAGGAATGCCAAGGTCACAAGGGAGGAAGCATTCCTTGCGCAAGCATGCAGAAAAAAATAAGAACATGCAAAGATCCAGGTCAAGCACAGACTGGAAAGAGTTCAAGAAAGGCTTTATGAAGTCTGGCCTAAAATTCAAAAGGTCGCACCCCAACTGCACGAAGCTAGGAATGCAGGAGAGTCGGAGCATCAGATTGAACTTCTCCAAGGAGCATGGTCACAATTGGTCATTCACATCGAGCATATAGAAGTGAAATTGTGGCAGACTCGTCAAGAAGCAGAGCAATAGCCTCGGAAGTTGCACGAGTATATGGAGAATATAGTGCTAGAAGTTAATAATGCCTGAGCAACACTATATAAGCGCACAACTGAGTGCAAAAAAGATTTTCAAAGAAGTCAATGATTGGATGGGCATCATCGCTAGGCACAACCAAACCTTGGATGATGTGCGCTCTAGAATCCAGGTATTGAATGAAGAGTTTGCGGCTACGATGGATCCACTGGAGCAACAACAAAATTTTGATCAGATTCAACAAGTGGACAATGAGTTGAACGCTCTATTTTAGGCGCAATCCAGAGCTAAGAAGGAGTTGCATGACTTTCGAACTATCATTTAGACAGTTTATATGAAAATGCATCAAGTCGATGCAACAACAGATTCTGAATGGAATACGTTGTTTGCATCTAATCCCAAGGGATGTATTACAGATGCAACCCAACATTTTGTAGCAGAGGCCTCACTCCTTGCCAAGAAATGATAGGATAAATTTCAGAGTTTTCAAGAAGTTAAGAAGCGGGCCTTCAATTTGGTCCCTTCGTTTGAAGAGGCAAAATAAGAGAAAGCGCAAGAAGAGAAAAATAAAGAGGAAAAGGAGGGAAAGGGAAAGCAATAGTTTCTCCTAGAAGCTGTGAAAGAGTCGAGTACTTGAATCAAGGGTGATTCAAAGATTGTAGTGGGAGCCTATTGGGCCCTTCATTTTTGGATGAGAAGTTGCGCAAGAAGGACTATAGTACCATTTTTGGCCTAGTATGAGTTCCACAAGCTACAGAAGAAGCCAGACAACAGATAAAGTAGAAGTAACATAAATCAATTGTGAAAAGGACAGCGCAACGCCAAAAAAGCAAAAGCAGTTGCAACAAAACAAGAAAGCGTGCAAGCCAAAGCCAGAAGACACGACTTAGATTATATATAGGGATGAGTATGATTTTTAAAGGGTTCGGTTCTCCCCTTGTTGTTAGGTTGGTCATAATTGTTTTTGTCTATTGTTGAGAAGTCGGGTTTTGAGTTCTGTAATGTAATCTGTACACCATTTTGGGATTTAGAGCTCTGTGACATGGGTCCATAGCCAGGAGTTTGTAATGGAGAACTACTTTGTATTTCTGAGTTTGTAATTGAGAAAGATATGAAGATAATGAATGAAGAAGGATCCAAAATTTCAAAATATGTTGTGTCATTCAGTGTTTATACTTTTGCATTGTATCTTTACAATACTTCTTTATGCTTCATAAGTTCCACATGATGTTTATGTAGATGAATGATTTCTGCAAGCTAAGTAGTTTTAGTTCCTGAGCGTATGAGTTCCAATCTGCTCTGTAGTTAGATTTCTTATGCAAGATCTTGATGAATCTTGAGGGTTCTATGAACCCACCTAAGTATTCTCCTTTCCCTTCCCTATCCTTTTGTCTCAACAGTGCTTCGGGTGAGACTTATTCTCTTCAAAGGAGATGAAAATGCCAGCACTCTAGACTACACGATACCTTTTGTTTTTAACCTGAGAAGGACCATGGTCTAATCAATCTTGCACCAACAGATGCAGTTCCCAACAACTACTCAAAAGATACATAAAAATTATATCTTATTATGTGTTTAGGCATTTTCTCTCCCTCCCTTGTGACACCAGTTTATAGATCCTTCATATAAACATAGTTGCATGCAATTAATGCCTACTAAGTCAACTTAGGGATTATGGTTTACCAAATTGTGTTTTTTCTATGAAATGAATAGTTTTCATAGCACCACATAAGAATGCATACAAAAACAAAGAGAAATTAAAACAATAAGGACAACCGTATTTCTAATTAAATGGAATCTATATCACTCATTAAATGACAGGCATAACCATGCTAAACATTTAGATTAAAGAACAATATATTTGTAAACTAAATAACATCCATACTAGACTTTAATAGCAACTATATAGCACATTAATAACAACTATAGTATACATTAATAGCATATGTACTTTTCCTATATAGCAAGTTGTAATATTCACTGAAAATGACAGTTCAATTATTGCAGAAAACCAACCTTCATCAATGTTAGCATCTGCCTTGCATTGTTTTTCTAGCTAAACCTTGAAAACTAGGCATTTAGAATATTATAAAATTTAAATAGAGATTATGGGTGCCATTATTCCTATCATATTCACACTTTTCTCACTTCCCTCTATAATTACAACACCTAAATGCAGTAAATTCCTATGATAAAAGCAACCAATATTCACTAATAAATGCATCAAATGCCCCATTATAAATGCAACAGAGTTTCCATAACAAATCTACCACCTCTCTCTCTCTCTCTCATTAGTTGTGGTTCTTCTCTCATAGATGTAGAAGTTTCAGTCCTAAATATTATCATTTCTGATTTCACAAATCTACATAAGCAGATTCACCTAATAACTATAGGCAAACCAACCCCAGTCATGGTTGGAAAGCTGGAGCCCCTTTGTTCAAACTGTTCTTTTCCAGTCTTAGGGTGTCCCCTAGAGGGTGTATGCTTCCATAAAAAAGACCATGTCCATGTACAGGGATGGGCCCAAATTTGGGCCTCTCCTTGTACATGGACAAAGCCATATTCAACCTTGTCAACTTCTTCCTAAGGTTGAGTTGGAATACGGCCCTATCCATGTACAAACAATCCACATTCAATTGAATACTTATACATTCAGTTTGGAAATCCCAAGGTTAGTTAGGAATTATAATTGACTCTTTGATGTAGAAAATTTATATTTCAGATTGTATTTGTGCATTCAAATTTGAATTCTGTACTTTACTTTTTCTTAAAATTCATTCTTTCTTTGCAAATCTGAATGTAACTTACTTCACGCATCACATAAATTCAAATATAAAAACTTTGATTAGTGTGGGTTGTTTTTTTTGTTTTTTTTTGGTTAAGTACCAAGTTGAGATAACGATTTTTTTCTCTCCCAAGATGGTCCATGAGATCTAGGAGTAGTTAAGAAGAGCATGATCACATTATTGATATTCCTTTGGTTTTTTGGTTTATTTTGTTTTTGGTTAAGTACCAAGTTGAGATATTGTGTGATTTTTTTCTCTCCTGGGATGGTCCATGAGACTTGGGAGTAGTTAAGAAGAGCATGATCACATTATTGATCTTCCTTGTATGTTGGGATGATAAAAACTTGTAATTAAATATCATGAGAATCATGTGGACATTTTTCCATTAAAGAAGAACTTAATTGTTTACTTTGTCTTGAAATCACCCTTGCTTGACTTACGCCCCACTTAATTGTTGTGTGGGTTTTTGGTTTTGTTCTTTTCTTTTACCTAAAGAAAGTTAGTTGCCTTGACTTTGGAAGAATTTAATTTTTGACTTTGTCTTGAAACCACACTTGCTTGAGTTACACCGCTCTTAATTGTTGTGTGAGTTTTTGTTGTTTGTTGTTTGTTTTTTCCTAAAGAAATTTAGCTTATTTGACTTTGGATCCCTTCTCTTGACTTGTTTTTTTTCTTGTTGATTTTTATGATTTAACAATAAATATTTTATGTTATAAAATATTATTTGTTTAAATTATTTAATTATTTAATTGACTGGCTACAACCCCTCTAGGATAGTTCTTCTTGGTCTTTTCCATCTTCCTGCAGATATCTTCTTGGTTATTGTTTAGGGATTCTGATTCTACTTGTTGGTGTCACCCTCCTATTTTTTTGCTGGTGTTTCCCTCCTCATCTCATTGCTAATGCTACCCTGTGTATGTTGTCGTTATCTTCTATTGATGGTTCCACATGTGTATTTTGTTGGTTAGTCTATTGATATTTTACCCTAAAAGTTTTTCTTGGCAATTTGTTCCATGTGTCATGATGAGATCTGCCCCAAGGGTTTGATCAATGATCCCTTGAAGTTTTTTCTAAGCATATATCTAAGAGGATAGAAAAAACATATCATGTAATATTGTTTCTTGTTTTAGTTTTAAGTAAATGTTTTGTGAGTGATTGTTTTTGTCAATGGTTGTTTTTAAGTAACTAATGTT
>SNQJ01S0002913.1:0-14958 GCA_010110895.2 Picea sitchensis | reverse complement strand
CCCCCCCCCCCCCCAAATCCATCCATAGTATCAGGTGTTTGGCACATGCATCTGCATTGTGGAGGAAGAAAATCCCCCCAGCAGGAAGGTGGAGGACCATTCAACGAGCACAGGTGAAGAAATGGAGGCAGGGACACCTCATCTCTCCCCAAATTGATTCTCGGGTGAGCACCTCCAAATCATTTTTGAAATGCGGTAGAAGCAGGATGACCAACTACATATTTAGTGCATCCTTGGATAGAGAATGGATATCATGTTCGATGATTTGGAGGATGCTCCAGTGCAGAATCGCTGCCCAACTTGTGGCCATACATTTTTCCCTGCCTACAACTACCATGATAGCATGGGCTCACACAGGGAATAACACCTCCAGGTTTTTTTGTTTTCTCTCCTTCTGGTTTTTTCACCTCTCCAAAGATGGGCAGAATATCTACCTCGCGACGCAAGATAGATGGTTGTAATGTCCCCCACCTCTTAGAGAGGTGAAGAGGATACTCACTGGCCTGGGCACCCCCACTAGGTCATAGTCTTACACTGAAGGGGGGAAGTCAATGAAGCTAAAAGTTATATTTTTAAGTTGACTTAAGAAAGGAAAAGGGATTAAAGGTAGAAGATAACTCAACATAAGAATAGAAGATTAACCCTGGGAGTTAACTTAACTCAATAGAGGATTAGAAGAAAAAGGTATAAGTAAGAGGCTGGGGTGCACCTATTATTCATTCTGGTTTTGGATTAGCATTTGCTATTGCTCTTGAGCATTCAGTTTGGAGGTTTTGCTGTGCAAACCCTTGTGAGCAACTCAGTGGTGAAATATCCACTCACCTTGTTCCACAGCTTGGTTTCATGGATGAAAGACTCCTCCACACCATTCTAGTTTCAGTTTATCTCCATCCGGCGCTTCAGAAGGTAGCAGGTCATACTGTTCTTGTGATTCCAGCAAGGGCACACCATCATCTAGAGGGAGGTTCGATCCAGCTTATCCAGAGGGCCTAGGTCCATTCCGACACTTGGGTTTTGTTTGCAGGGGCATGTTCATCAGTTTGAGTACTTTTTTGGAGGGTTATCATTCTCATATCATTATCTACAAATTGGGATGTCTTGGAGCCATAGGGGGCATCCTGTGATTCAAAAAAACTTAGATCTAGAGAGATCTTCTTGTGATCTGGTCCTAAAACTTCTTCCATGGGATCTTCTTAGCCTGATCTACATTCTAGGAGAGTTTCAAGTCATTTGGAGTTGTTTTCCTACAGGGACAAGTGCTTTGGGGTTTCATCTTTTCAAGAGGGCGCAACTCCCTTAGGAGGTTCATCAGTTGAAGAGGTTACACTTGGACGTTGGGCCTAAAACTCCTGGAGGAAGTCCCCACTGCCCTGATCTACCAGTGGGATGAGTTTGAGCTCATTTGAAGCATCTTTCCATCAGGGTCAAATTCTTGAAGGTTTCAGTCTTCACTTGGAGCGTGGCACTCTTCAGCTAGAGGGTTTGACATCTAGATCTGTTGGTTATTGGCCTTCATTACTTATTCAGCCTTTGGAGGCTTCTTTTGTATCGACAGAGCATTTTGTAGCAGCTCATATCTATTGATTGTATGGCCATCTGATGTTTATGCCAGATCGACCATCTATTATATTGATTATGCATAATAAAAAGGTCAGATCTTGTTTGTGCTTCTATATATTGATTATGTTATGATCTTCATGTGTTGGATGAATCTTGTATGCACTTAATAATTTAATAAACACCTGCACAACAATAAATCAGTAGTAGTTAGTGATACCAAGCGAAAAATTTGGCTTGGGATCATTACAGTGGTATCAGAGCATCGATCCTCCAAGCCTATGGAGAGATCGGCGTATGCAGGGGTACAGTGGAATTGTTATGGGTCGGAGGAAGAAAAACAACAGTGAAACAGAGGCAGAAATGGAAGGGTCAGGGGAAGAAAAGCCTATGGATGAGCCTCAGGGCTTGGCTCTATTAGTAGCTAAATTTGGTAAGTTCCAGCAAAACATGAACTGCACAGAAAGCACATTGGTCCAACAGTTAGACGAGTATCAGGAAACCAACATAAGGGGACAGGCCGAAATCTCTGAAACCTTGAAGAAAGTTGATGAGAATCTACAGAAAATGAACGAGAACCAAACTAAGATAATTGACCTTCTGATGTAGCTAACCCATCAAGGAAAGGATCTTGATACGTATGGGAATAAGGAGGCTGGGGGTTCTGGTGGAACCCATGAGGAAGTCAGATATAACCCGGAGAAAGCACCGGGATCTGAAGGAAGTCTGGGAGGTGGCACATTCCATGGGCAGATGGGTAGCAAGGCCAATCATAGGCCATACATGCTAGTGTTCACAGATGAACAACTAGGCTGACACTCAGGTAGCAGAGCTAACCCTAGACCATACATGCCCACATTCACAGATGAGCAAGGGAAACAGGAACAGGTTGAAGACTTTGTAGAATAATTAGCCAGGAGTACCAGGGAATACTACAGCTTGGATATGAAAGTGCAAAGACAGATGTCTGTAGACCAGTATTGTCAACTCAGGTTCAGAAACCAGCCTAGGACAAACCATAGGGGAAGCTTTGAGTTTGAACGAAGGGTAGGGAAGATAGAGATTCCATACTTTGATGGTACAACTAAGATGACAACACAAGCGTGGGTGCAGAAGCTAGATACTTACCTGCAGCTTAACCCCATGAGAGAGATGGAGGCCATCAAGTTTTCCACTATGTACTTGGATGGCAAGGTACACTACTGGTGGTATCATGGGCTCACCACACTCAGCCACAACCAGATTGTATCCTATACATAATTCACTCAGAGGCTCATTGATAGATTTGATCAAGGAGATCCTGAGCTACATTTTCGGGAGCTCACCCAACTCAAGCAAATAGGTACAGCTGAAGCATACATTGATGAATTCCATAGGTTGGCAGTGATGGTGCAAGATATGTCTCCAACCAGACTCATGATTTTTTTCACAGAAGGGTTGATGGAACCCTTGAAGGGTTGGGTAAAGGCCTTCAACCCTACTAACCTACAGGAAGCCATTTGGAAGACGAGGGACTTGGGTCCAATTGCTAAACCAAAATTCATACCCAGACCTCCTCTTAACAATGGTGGAAGAGAACAAAATCCTCCAATAAACTAGGGAGGACGTGACCCTAAACGTTATGACAGGGGTCGTGCAAGAATAGATGATAACACCAGGAGAGAACTGAGAAGGAAGAAACTCTGCTTCACATGCAAGGAACCATGGAATCCTTCCCACAAGTGCATGGGATGTGGACAGGTACATTACATTGAGGTCACTTCAAATAACGAAGAAGAAGATGAGATTGGACAGATACAGAACATGGAGGCAAAAACCACTAAGGCAGCAGAAGAAGAACAAATTACAAAACATGATGGTATGGCCACCCTGGCATTTATCAGTGGAGTGCCCAAGTATAACACTTTCTGAATGAGGGGGGTCTTGCAGGGATAGAGAGTCTCGGTCCTGATTGATGGAGGAGCTTCCCACAACTTCATTGATGCAACATTATTGAAGAGAAGACACATACCCACAGTAGAATTTGAAGGATTCAAAGTGGAGGTTGCAGGAGGAAGCACCATGCCTTGTGATAGATATATTCCAGGCCTAAAGCTTACCTTGGGAAGGCATGAGTTGAAATAGGAAATCTATGTCATGGATCTACCAGATACCAACATCATCTTAGGAGTTCAGTGGTTCAACACATTAGGGACTATCACCACCAACTACAAAACGATGGAAATGTCATTCACAGAAGAGGGTGGACGTAAGGTAGTGCTTCGGGGCATGACAGGGAATGTTGCAAAGGTAGTCACAGCCAAGAGAATGGAAGCCATCTTCCAAAGAGATGAAATAGTATATGCATCCGAATGTAGAGTTGTGACACGCGTGGATGAACAGGGCAAGGTTCATTACACTCCCGAAATTAAGGAAATTCTTGACAAACACCACAAGGTGTTTGGGCCTATTCCTCTGGGGGTTCCACCGAATAGAGGTTTTGATCACATTATTGAGCTAGAGTAAGGGGCCAAACCAGTGATCACCACACCGTATAGACATCCCAAGAAGTACAAAGATGAGATAGAAAAGGCCATCAAGGAACTTCTGGACATGAGACACATCTGGCCCAATAGTAGTCCTTTTGCTTCTTCAGTAGTGTTAGTGAAAAATAAGGATGGCACTATGAGGATGTTCATTGATTACAGGGCCTTGAATAAAAAGACCATAAAAAATAGGTACCCAATACCAAGGATTGATGAATTGTTGGACGAATAGCATGGGGTTGTCTACTTCACTAAGATTGACCTTCGTTCTGGCTACCATCAAATCAAGATGAGAGAGGAAGACATCTCAAAAACAGTTTTTAGATGTCACTACGGTCATTATGAGTTTTTGGTGATGCCCTTTGAGTTAACCAATGCCCTTGCTACATTCCAGTCATGTATGAACCATGTATTCAACAAGCAGGTAAAGAAGCACCTGTTAGTATTTTTTTATGACTTGCTTATTTATAGCCGAACATGGGAGGAGCATCTTAGGCATTTGGACCAGATTTTGTCAATTATGGAGGAACAGTCGTTGTATGCTAAGGATTCCAAATGTGAGTTTGGAATGATAGAGGTCCTTTATCTAGGACACATTATCGGAGCAAAAGGGGTACAAGTGCATCAGGAGAAGATTGAAGCCATCATGGAATGGCCCACTCCTAAGACACTCACCGAGTTGAGAGGATTTCTGGGAATGTGTTCATACTACAGGAAGTTTGTTAATGGATTCTCTCAATTATGTGCACCCTTGACGGATTTGACTAAGAAGGGGGCATTCAAGTGCGACGAGGAGGCTCAAAAAATGATGGACAAGATGAAGAAGGTGATGAGTATATGCCCAGTTTTAGCCCTTCCATATTTTAGTCTTCCATTTAACTTGGAGTGTGATGCATCCAGGGAAGGAATAGGGGTCGTACTGATGCAGAAGAGGCACCCTCTTGCCTACGAGAGCTGGAAACTTCGGGGTCTTGAGCTACTCTATAGAATTTATGATAAAGAAATGTTGGCTATCATGCATGCATTATCCAAATTCCGGCAACACTTGGTAGGTGCTAGGTTTATTGTCAAGTCAGATCATAACAGTCTCAAATACTTACTGGAACAGAAGGACTTGAATGAGAGGCAACAGAAATGGGTAAGCCAAATACAGGACTATGATTTCGACATTGAGTTTGTCAAGGGAAAGAATAATATGGTGGCAGATGCCTTATCTAGGAGACCATCCATCCTTGCCATAACAGGGATAACAGTTGATTGGAAAGACCAACTAGTGATGGAGTATGTAGGGGATCAGTTTGCGTGCCAACTTATGGACGGACAGGAACAAGATGAATATTTCAAGGTTATTAATGACCTCATCTACTACAAAGACCGAATCTTCTTGGTTTTTGGATCATCCCTCAAGGCCAAGGTATTGCAGGCATGCCATGACTCACCAATGGCCAGACATCAGGGGATCAACAAGACGTACAGGCAGGTGAGAGAAATATTCTCGTGGAAAGGGATGAAGGAGGATGTGATTAGGCATGTCAAAGAGTGTACGACATGTCAGGAAAACAAGGACGATCACACACACCCAACAGGACTTTTGCAACCCTTGCCCATTTCGGAGCACAAATGGGAAAGCATATCCATGGATTTCATCACTGGGCTACCAAAGATGCAAGGAAAGGACTGCATATTCGTAGTGGTGGACATGTTAACAAAGTTTGCACACTTCTTTTCCATAGCTACTGACTTTAGTGCAGCATAGGTGGCCAAACTGTTTTTCAGGGACATTTTTAGGTTACACAGCCTCCCCAAGACCATTGTCAGCAATAGGGATAGTAGGTTTATGAGTACTTTTTGGCATGAGGTATTCTAGTTGGTTGGTACGGCCTTGACCCCTAGCACCAGCTATCACCCGCAGACAGACGGACAGACAGAGATAGTCAACAAGTGGGTGGAAGGCTATCTCATAAACTATGTGGCAGGGAAACAGAAGGCTTGGGTCAGATGGTTGCATTTGGGAGAGTATTGCTACAATACCACCCAACATATGTCTATTGGCATGTCTCCATTCATAGATTTGTATAGATATGATCCCTTTTCATTTGTAGAGATTGCATTCGGAAACAACAGGGCACCAATGGTACAAGATTAGATAAAGCAGAGCCAAGACATTATCAGGGAGTTGAAGGATCATTTACAGAGGGCACAAAACTAGCAGAAGGTTCAAGCAGACAAGCACAGAGTTGACTAGACTTTTGAGGTTGGAGATTTAGTCTACTTGAGGTTGCAACCATACAAGAAGGCTTCCATTAAAATAAGTGGAGCAGAGAAACTGTAGCCACGTTTCTTTGGACCCTACAAAGTCAGCAGGAGGATAGGGGTCATGGCTTACTAGCTGGAACTTCCATAGGGTAGTAGAATTCACAACGTTTTTCATGTCTCATTCCTTAAGAAATCATTCATTCAACACATCAGGCCTATTGAAGTATTACCCCCCATGGATGAGGAGGGACAACTCATTCTGATTCCAGAGGTGGTGCTAGAAGTCCAAGAGAAAAAACTCAGAAACCGGAGCATCAAGGAGTACCTGATCAGGTGGAAGGATTTACCCATTGAGGATGCCACTTGGGAGCAGGAACATGTCGTAAAAGAAGAAGTTTTGGAACTGCTTGAGGACAAGCAATTTCAAGCAGGGGAGACTGTAATGTCCCCCACCTCTTAGAGAGGTGAAGAGGAGACTCAGTGGCATGGGCACCCCCACTAGGTCATAGTCTTACACTGAAGGGGGAAGTCAATGAAGCTAAAAGTTATATTTTTAAGTTGACTTAAGAAAGGAAAAGGGATTAAAGGTAAAAGATAACTCAACAGAAGAATAGAAGATTAACCCTGGGAGTTAACTTAACTCAAAATAGGATTAGAAGAAAAAGTTATAAGTAAGAGGTTGGGGCGCACCTATTATTCATTCTGGTTTTGGATTAGCATTTGTTATTGCTCTTGAGCATTCAGATTGGGGGTTTTGATGTACAAACCCTTGTGAGCAACTCATTGGTGAAATATCCACTCACCTTGTTCCACAGCTTGGTCTTGGGGATGAAAGACTCCTCCACACCATTCTAGTTTCAGTTTATCTCCATCCAGTGCTTCAGAAGGTAGTAGGTCGTATTGTTCTTGTGATTCCAGCAAGGGCGCACCATCATCTAGAGGGAGGTTCGATCCAGCTTATCCAGAGGGCCTGGGGCCATTCCGACACCTGGGTTTTGTTTGTAGGGGCATGTTCATCAGTTTGAGTACTTTTCTGGAGGGTTATCATTCTCATATCATTATCTGTAGATTGGGACGTCTTGGAGCCATAAGGGGCATCCTGTGATTCAGAAAAACTCAGATCTAGAGAGATCTGCTTATGATCTGGTCCTGAAACTTCTTCCACGGGATCTTCTTAGCCCAATCTACATTCTGGGAGAGTTTCAAGTCATTTGGAGTTGTTTTCCTACAGGGACGAGTGCATTGGGGTTTCATCTTTTCAGGAGGGCGCAACTCCCTTAGGAGGTTCATCAGTTGAAGGGGTTACACTTGGATGTTGGGCCTGAAACTCCTGGAGGAAGTCCCCACTGCCCTGATCTACTAGTGGGACGAGTTTGAGCTCATTTGAAGCATCTTGCCATCAGGGTCAAATTCTTAAGGGTTTCAGTCTTCACTTGGAGCATGGCACTCTTCAGCTAGAGGGTTTGACATCCAAATCTACTGGGTATTGGCCTTCATTACTTATTCAACCTTTGGAGGCTTCTTTTGTATCGGCAGAGCAATTTGTAGTAGCTCATATCTATTGATCGTACGGCCATCTGATGTTTATGCCAGATCAACCATCTATTGTATTGATTCTGCATAGTAAAAAGGTCAGATCTTGTTTGTGCTTCTATATATTGATTATGTTATGATCTTCATGTGTTGGATGAATCTTGTATGCACTTAATAATTCAATAAACACTTGCACAACAATAAATCAGTAGTAGTTAGTGATACCAAGCAAAACAAATGGCTTGGGATCATTACAATGGTCATGGAGACCAATTTCTGATCATTGTTTTGTTCATACTGTTTTGTTTAAGTTGTGATGCGTCAAACTCTAATCTTTTGCTGAAATCCACCTATTCTGGTTTTCCTTTTGTGGCAGAACATGTGGCTAATATGTGGCACTGTATAGACATAAGCAATTACTAATATAATAATCCTACTTTTTTTACAAAAAATATAATTGTTAATTTATGTTTTATGATACTATGCTGAAATTAAAAATGTTTTATTTCATTTTATTTATAAACATCATTGTACTATGTGAAGTAGAGTTGATTATGTATATAGTGGAGTTGTTTGTGTAGTTATGGGAGATCGGGTAGTTATCAAATTATAGTTTCTAACTTATAATTTAAATTTTGTTTGATTTGTACTATGTGAAGTAGAGATGCTTTTGTATATAGTGGAGTTGATTCTGTAGTGATGGGAGATATGGATAGTTATCAAATTATAGTTTCTAACTTATAATTTAAATTTTGTTTTATTTGGAAATATGGTTGAAAATAGTCAAACAAGTCATCAAATTATAGTTTCCCACTTTGTATCCCCTTAACTCAAACGAAACTCAAAGATGAGGGTTGAGGACTAGAGAGTTTCTCAAGTTAGGTTTCAGAATTCTCAATTGCCTCCTATTAATAATATTAGAATGAAAAAAACAACAAACAATATTGTATATTAAAAATATATGAGATCTTCTTATGAGAGTGAAAACATAAAAAGAAAGTATGAGTCCATGGTGATGAAAAAATAGTATTAGACTACCGAGGTAAAAGTCGGTTTTCATTGGGTGATATGGGTTTTATTCCATTCCATTCAAGTGATAATCAACTGACTTTAACAATGCAAATTGTAAATTTAAGCATATTGATCATTGCATCAATCTAGGCCCTTCCTTTATTTTGATAGGGTGTAGACTCCTATCAATCCAAAATTTAGTAAAAACTATGAACTCAAAATTGAAAATTCACAATGAAATGACAGTACATAACTAAATTGGTTATGTTCATCCTTGGTTTCTTTATTGAAAATTCACAATGAAATGATAGTCCAACACTAAACTGGTTATGTTCGTCTTTGGTTTCTTTTCAAGATTTCAATATATTTATTCAAAAAAATGTGAAATAAAAATGTGTACTTTAAAATAAAAATTGAAATAAAACATGATCTAGAACCTATTTTAATATGTAAAATTAAAATATACTTTAATATAAGTAAGCGATTTTCATTAAAATTTATATTGATATAAATTGTTTATGTATCGAAAATGATGGATGGAAATTATCAATCCTCTGCACATTGGAAGTATTCACTAGTGCAATTAATATAACACCTACCATTAATGGAAGTATTCACTAGTGCTATTAATTTTTAATTAGGATGTTAACCATACACTACCTTGCATTTTGAATATACTCCAAATTCAATTAAAAAAATAAAAATCTAAATGCAGCAAACCAAGCCTTAGTAGATGACCTGTTATTTTTTTATTTTTTGTTATTAGGTCAAAAAATAAAATTCTTTTTCAACTTAAGTTTTGTTCAATCAAAATTAATGAAAACTATGTTTAATGCGTAGAATATAAGTAGTGTTAGGTTCATCATACACATTTTTCAAGTATCTCATAATTTCAATTTTGTTTTCAATTTGCTTCAAGATATTGAAATCTAAATGCACAAATTTAACAATTTAATATAATATCAACACTTTTGGAATCAAATTTCACAATTTCATAATTAAAATTGATACTTTTTAAGATGTATTTATAATTTTTAATTAGGATGTTAATCATATGTATTACCTTGAATTATTTAATTAGGATGTTAATCATAATTTTTAAGATGTCTTTAAAGTTTTTCTAAGCCATCAATAGTCCCTTATAATGACATGGAAATGGGTTCTAGTTTTGATATGAAGTTATCCTCTTCATATGAAAAAACATCATTGCAAATAATGAACGCAAATACTATATGTAGTAAATTGGTTACATGCATTAAAGGATTTGTGTATATGATCTAGATAATTTGTAGGATTAAAGTATAATCATCCAAAGTATAGGTCATTTTAGGTTCCCTAGATACAATCTATAGGTTCTTCCCTGAAATTGTAAATAAGGCTTGGTAAACTTTATAATTCATAAAAAATATAACTTTTCTTAATTGAATGGACCATGAAAGTAAACTAAACTGCAAATGATTCTAGAATCCTAGATATTCATAAATATATGTACTTTCAATGAAAAATATAAAATTCTGGAATGTACATGTCACTTGTTTAAATAAATCGTAATGGTTTGTCATCTTCAATTATTCGTTCATGATCGACTTTGGACATTTTCCATTTTCTAACTTTTGTTTTTTTACTTGATTGAAATTCTATTAACTTTATGCACGCTGCACATACCAAATGACTATATTAACAACTTATGACATGTGACTGGTAGTCTTGAAAGTGAATATGAGTATCAGTTTGATGGGTTTCTTGAAAAAAATATCTTTTCAATACGATGGATCCTCTTTAATATATAAAAGCGTTATCATCAAAATATTCTAATAACCTCATATTTTGTTTTGTGCATAGCATCAAATAATATTTCACATTTTCAGTGTTGTCTACATGTGCAACCACGGAAAAGACATCTCCTGCAAATAATTCGATATGTTGGACAACAAGTAGTTCATGTTAGATTATCACACAAGTACATCTACAAGTTATTTGAAAAAAATTAAACATAAAAATTACCTTCTCTAACAAGATCAGAAACTCTATCGCCATCAACTGACACTATAGCTTCATTTGATTCCATCTCCTCTGAGCTTGCAAGTGGAATTTTCCCTTTTATATTAAGTTTGGTATGTCTCCAAGCTTTGACATATTCCACATTTTTGTTTTCTCAAATCTCTATGGATTTTGTTTCCTCTATGCAAACTGAACGAAAACAATACTCATTTCTTCTATCAAATGCAAACACATTTTGATAGCATTTTGTTTTAACTGAATGCATTTTTCATGTCCCATGTATTGTATCAGTTTCATATGGTATTGATCTATTTACATCTTGGATTCCAACATACAAAAAAAACCTGCACAAGACAAAAACTAGTTAACTTGAAATATCTCAAGAAAATGATTGAAGATCGTATAAATTTAAACACGTGAATAAAAATATCATGTGTACATGTGTAACATGTATATATAGACACGTCTGCGCACATCTCTTGACGGATTATTTCATGGCTTAGCGCCATTTTTCACCATTCAACAACTTAATCATCGGATTCAAACCGATCGGCATGAGGGTTCATCCGATACCTTTGAAGTGCTTGTTTTACACATGCCCCTACACTGTCGTGCTCTCCTTTTCCATGATCGGTCTCAAAAAAATTCCAACAATGTGTAATGTTTGATTTTTTTATGAAGACGACAAAACCAATAGAATGATCGTGAATATTTGAACTGACTCGCACACCCATCTGACCATATCCAATGTCGATCGAATCTGATCTCATGTTCTTTCAATGAATCATAAAATTTATCAAAACAATGTTCCACATAATGTGTGTCGTGTGTTCGATCATCAATTATATAAAAGTGATATTATTTAATAACATGTTGATTGTCGTTGGTGCTTTCTATGTTATCAAGACTCCATCGAGCATGTCTATATAGAACGTGGACAAATATAGTGACTTGATCAGAATGATAATATTCACTTTGTATTTCTTTTTGTGTAGGGAATGTGTAATTATCTGCAAAATCAACTATAGACAAAATTGTCCCTGGTGGAAACACTTCATGGGATTGTTTGAATTGTAAGTCTTTCCATCGAGCTCTATGTGAATGCTTGGTGTATTTATAAATTTCTTCCTAAAACATCTTCAAAAAATCTATCACAGAGATTTTATTTACTTTCAAATCAATCCTTTTGGAAATAACATTTGAAGAATGTGGAGCCGTGATGTTGATATATTCATATCTCTTCCAATTGACTGTCATATTAGAAAATGATTGATCAATCGTATCAATAGGATACTTTTAGTGAAACAAACTTAGATTTCTACAACGATCACATTTCTTTCCACCAACACATTTGTTTTGGTAAAATATTTCATCACCTTCTCTTTTACATAGAATTTCATATATAAAAGCACAGAATGTGGAAGGAGGAGGTGAACTTGCTCATAAAGTTTTACCAAAATGTAATGTCCCCCACCTCTTAGAGAGGTGATGAGGAGACTCAGTGGCTTGGGCACCCCCACTAGGTCATAGTCTCACACTGAAGGGGGGAAAGTCAAGAAGTTAAAAGTTATATTTTTAAGTTGACTTAAGAAAGGAAAAGAACAAGAGGCAGGAACCTGTGAGGTAGAAGATTAACTTGGGAGTTAACCTAACTCAGAGAATTAGAAGGAGAAAAGTATAAGTAAGAGGTTAGAGATTACCTATTACTCATTCAAGTTTTGGATTAGCATTTGCTATTACTCTTAGTGATGAGTTTGGGGGTTTCTTGTACAAACCCTTGTGAGCAACTTCGTGGGTAGAAATATCCACTCACCTTGTTAAGCGACTTGGTCACAGGGGATGAAAGACTCCTCCACACCATTCTAGTCTGACCCATCTCCATCTAGTGCTTGAGGAGAAGGTAGCAAATTAAGTATTGTTTCTTGTGTTTTCAGCAAGGGTGCACCATCTTCTGGAGGGAGGTTCGATCCAGTTTATCTTGAGGGCCTAGGGCCATTCGACAATTGGGTTTTTGTTTGCAGGGGCAAGAACATCAATTTGAGGGATTTTCTAAAGGGTTATCACCATTCTACATTTTTCTGGTTTGAGGGATTTTCTGGAGGGTTATCATCATTCTACATTTGTCTGCAAATTGGGACGTCTTGGAGCCATAGGGGACGTCCTATAATTCATTAAAACTTAGATCTAGGGAGATTTGCTTGAGATCTGAGTCCAAAACTTCTCCCACGGGATTCTCATAGCCCGATCTATATTCTTGGAGAGTTTCAGAGCATTTGGAGGCCTCCTTCATCAGGGTCAAACCAGCTAGGGTTTCAGTCATCCAGTGGGGCACCCCATTCAGTGGGAAATTCAGATATACGGGGTTTGAGAGTGGATTTGGGAATTTGGACATCTGGGTTGTCCTTACAGTTGCATGATCTATCATTTGGCATATTTCTCGGGATGATTGGACACTTTTGGTAACAGGGCAGAATTATTGAGGGCTTCAGCATTCTAGTAGGACATGGCACTTTCCAGCTTGGAGGTTGAGCATTAGTACGCCTTAGATCTGCTTGATTAAGTCTTCATTGTATATCCAGCCTTTGGAGGCTTATTTTGTATTGTCGGGAGCATTTTGTAGCATCTCATATCTATTGCTTGTATGACCATCTGAGGTTTATGCCATATCGACCATCTATTGTATTGATCTTACATTGCTCATAATAAAAAGGTCAGATCTTTTTCTTGTGTTTCTACATCTTGAATATATTGTGATCTCCATGTGTTAATGAATCTTGTATGCACTTAATAACTCAATAAATTAGTAGTAGTTAGTGATTCCAAGAAAGAATTTGGCTTGGAATCATTATAGTGGTATCAGAGCCTTGATCCTCCAAACCTGTGGAGAGATCGATGCATGCAAAGGTATAGGCGAATTGTTATGGGTCGGAGGAAGAAAAACAACAGTGAAACAAAGGTAGAAATGGAAGGGTCAGGAGACGACCATGAGCCTCAGGGATTGGCTCTCTTAGTAATTGAATTTGGTAAGTTCCAACAAAACTTGAACCGCACAGAAAGCACATTGGTCCGACAGTTGGATGGGTATCAGGAAACCAACAGAAGGAGACAGGCCGAAATCTCTGAAACCTTGAAGAAAGTTGATGAGAATCTATAGAAAATGAACGAGAACCAAACTAGGATAATTGACCTTCTGATGCAAGTAACCCATCGAGGCAAATATCCTGATACGTATGGGAATAAGGAGGTTGGAGGGTTCCGTGGAACCCATGAGGAAGTCAGATATAACCTGGAGAAAGCACCAAGATCCGAATGAAGTCTTGGAGGTGGCACATTCCATGGGAAGATGGGTAGCAGGACCAATCATAGGCCATACGTGCCAGTGTTCATAGATGAACCGCTAGGCCAACACTCAGGTAGCAGAGATAACCCCAGACCATACATGCCCACATTTACAAATGAGCAAGGGCAGCATGAACAGGTTGAAGAATTTGTGGCACAATTAGCCAGGAGTACCAGGGAATACTACAGCTTGGATATGAAAGTTCAAAGACAGATGTCCCTAGACCATTATTGTCAACTCAGGTTCAGAAACTAGCCTAGGACGAACCACAGGGGAAACTTTGAGTTTGAGCGAAGGGCAGGGAAGATAGAGATTCCATACTTTGATGGTATGGCTAAGATGACAGCACAAGCATGGGTGTAAAAGATGGATACTTACCTGCAACTTAACCTGTTGTGGGGTATTCTACCCTACGGACTAACAAGCTAGGGTTTTGAGCGTGTACGCAGATCATGACCCTTAAGATTTAACTTTTAACCTTCTACCCAAAATCTCAACCCATTTTCTCATGCAAACATGGGAAGAATCGACTCACCTTTTTATCGATGATTGAAGTAGATCCTCCGTTGAGCCTTTATTTCCTCGCTGTTGTTGCCCCTTCCACAAAGCTTCCTGCAATCAAGGCAAGACTACACATGCATGCTACTGATCTACTAGAGGGTTAGAAATAAAACATAAATCAAATAACATAGATGAGATTCATGTACTTGGGACGGGAAAAGCATCTTTTTCATT
>SNQJ01S0002912.1:134103-148248 GCA_010110895.2 Picea sitchensis | reverse complement strand
TTAGTTCGTTAAGATTATTAAATGATGCATTACTTGATCTGTTGTCCTACATGTCTTGGTTATCATATAGGAACTATGCACTAGAGGCAATGAATGTTTATCGTTAGTACATGCATGAGATATGTGTCCGCTAGTTATGCACACATACCCTACCCATGTACACTAGTATAAGTAATTAATGTATTAATTATTAAAGTAAATTATTAACTATTTAATTGAATGTTTATTGAATATGTAAATTATATTGCATGCAAAATATCTAGAAGCATCAAATACCTTCTTGACTATGATAGATGGTGGGTGTGATGAATTAAATGAACATGGTGGGGTGTTATGTACATTTTGGGGAAAATTACCAAATAACATTTATTAGCTAGCATGAGAATAAAGACTTTTTATTTTATTTATTATTGTTTAATGCAAGTCATTTATATTTAGTTTTATTTTAATATTTTCCCAAAATATATAGATAAGTGAGGTTGATGGATAATAATGAGGGGGTTGAGGAGACTTGGGGAAGTGTGTATGGAAACTTGATAAATAGGGAGAAGAAGCAGAGAGGAGGAGAGGATGGAGAGGTTTGAGCATGCTGAGAGCTTGGGAAATTCTTGGAAGATATGATTATTGTGATAGTTTTCTTTGAGCATTTGTGCTTTGTTGTTCTTGGAGTCACCGACACGAAGGGCCAAGAAAACGAAAGGTTTATTGGAGCTAGGAAGTTGTCTAGGCTCCTAGTTGGCAGGGAGGATTCCATTGTTTCACTCTAGGAAAGTGGGAAGATAATTCTTGGAAGCACCCAGGACTACATTACAACCGATGAGCTTTGACAAGCTAAGGATGAGGTATTTTTCGGTGGTATTTGGTTATTGATATTTTGTATATACTTTTGTTTTAAGTTCTAAATCATAGAGTTAACATATTACTTATTTCATCATGTTATCTAGATTTATCATTGGGCAAATGTAGAAGAATTGTGTAAATGAAAATCAATGAAATTATGCTAAAACGAAGTTGTTATTGTGTATGTATAAAATGAAAGATTTATTGTTAATATATTGGATGGGTGTTACACTATGTTTTTTATGTTCATTTACCTTTGTTATGGATTTCTTTGTCGCTGAAAGCCTGGTTATAATCATGTTTAGATTTTGGTGTTTACCTGCTTGAACTCTGTCGAGGTTGGTGGCTTGTCTGGAAACCTATTGTCTTGCGTACATTTTTTTTCTTCTGTATAAATTTTAGTTATTGTTGTGTATGGTAACCCTATTCTCAGTTTTAGATATGGATAATGCCATGGAGTATTCTAGTGTGCATCTTGGTCTCAATTCATTTATTGTTATCATTCCTATATTATGATAGATTTTATTTCGATGCTTGGCTAATGATGGGCCCCTTGTTGTTTTCCGAGGTTACCCATTAGAGAGGAGAGAGTTGTCATTGGTCATTGGAGGCGTTCTATAGGAAATCTAACTCAGATATGAGTTATTTCTAGTAAGAGTTTCATACCCTATATTTTTTTCATTTACCTATGTAAGTTTGAGTGTTCTTTTATAACTTGTCTATGGGCTATTGAAAGTGTTGTTCAACCAGAAATGACAGGGTTTCTATACCAAATATTTATTCGAAAGTACTGTAAGTATTACTTTCTTTCGACAATTTTGTTTTCCTTTTGTAATGAAATGATTTGCTCTCGTATTATACTAACTTCAGTTATTACGTCCTTTGCTGATAGGTAATGGATTGGATCCTCGACCAGGGTACTCAAACTTTCAAAAGGTACTTTGGTTTCCCTCACAGACCCTTTCTATGAATGAATATTGAAACCCATGTTCGAATTCGAAGTTTGTTAGATGGTTAATTCAATTAAACCCATTTTGGTTTATAACTAGTTTACTTTGTAACTCGATAGTTTGCGTATGCAAGAGGGTTCTGTAATTTTTCATTGGAGTTTAAAGTTATGACATATTATTCTATATATATATTCAAAATTATTTTTATCCCATCACTTATCGAGTCGGTTTGACATAGTTTGTAATTACTGATAAGTTATTTTATAAAGGAAATTTCCAAGATTTATAGAGCCAACCGATTTGGTTCTACTTTTATACTTATCATCATATTTTCCTTTTAATGAAATACCTAACTTTAGAATTATGTTATATATGACCATAGTAGTGACATTGTCCTATGGTTTTGATTTCGTGGGTTATATGTATGCATTCTCCTCTATAAATGTTTATTCTAGAGATTCCTTATGGCCATGTCTGTACATTTCACTGGTTTATTGTTTGTACTCAATTTCCTTTCTGTGTGTATATTTAAAGGTTATCTATGATAATATATCTATCGTCCTTGATATTAGTCCGTTCTTTGCATATAATCTAATTTTCCTCTCTATTTATTTATCACAAAATATCTATTGTCTTTACATCTAGTATGCTTGTTGCAAATAATATAATTTTCCTTTTTGTTTCTTTATCAAAAAATATCTATTGGATTTACATATAGTATGTTCTTCATATGTATGTCTTTCTCTTTGTTCTTTGAGTCGGTTTAAACACTTAACATCATATATATATAAAATCATTATATCTCATATTTATCGTGACAACTTTACATTAAAATGATACAAGATAACAATGTTATATATATATCCATAAAATTCATTTGAATGATAATTAAAATACTAATTGGGTATCTATAATCTATATCTTGACACTAAGAAAATCAAAATATTTTATCCATGGAATCTTGAAGAACTAATATTCAAATTCAAAACAAAATGGAAGAAGCAAACTATAAGAAAAACCTGTAACTGAATTTCCTTCAGGGAAAACACACATAAAGTGGGTTGTTCCTCCCAACCTTAGATCATAGAAACCACCTATGCCTACTCTATCACCCTCGAGCTAAATATCGATCCAAACCAACCAAGTGACCTCTTGCAGAGTATAGGGTTTCAAGATTTATGTGAATATTCTCTATGTCATTTTAGTACTTCTCATATTTCACATCTGAATCAGAATGGAATCCCTTTCTCTTGTGTTTCTTTCATTTTAATATTTTCCCAGGTCTTTGACACTTGTTTGAGCCTCATGCTCATTGACCACTTGTCAAATTTATTTTTTTGTTCATTGACCACTTTTATAGCAAATTTTCCCTAACCCCGTGCAACTTTCTTGGATGGCCTTTCCATTTCCCTATGCAGACTTGAATTCCCCTTTTGTACTTCCCAGAGGAAAAAAATCATATTTTTCCACATATACGTGCCCTACCAGTTAGAAAGCATGTGTATATGCATGTTGGACCACCACAACCTGCGTACATCAATTTTGGTGCTCAAAATTAAAAATTGTGTTAGGTTTCCATGTCATGTCACAAGATCCATGATCCTTGAGCTTCCATATAATGGAAACATTCCATCTCTTCCCTTTATTTCCATTTGAAGGCTATAAATTGAACCATATTGAAGTCGTGGAGGAGGAGAGAATTCAACTTTTGAGAGGAAAGATACTCTTGAGAAATTTCCACTTCATATTGAGTCTGCATCCATTTATCCTTTAAATTCTGAACTCATTGTTCATCCCCTAAGCTCTTGTTTCTTTGATGGAGAACCTCATTGTCTCCTTTATATGAGATTTCCAATGGTCGAGGATTGAAGTGGTAGAGGCCCAAATGCAAGACACTTAGTTTCTTGGTTACGAGACCTGCTGTCATAGAAGTTTCATACATGTATACTTCTGTTGATTATTTTAATAGAAATACTCTTTTTCGTCCAATTGAAATCTTGCAACTATTCAAATTATAATTCCATGGGTGTATTTGTCATGTATGTTAATGTATTATGCTATTTTATATGCTAACATTATAAATTATCACCATATGCTTATGTATCTTGGTTGTTGAGAACAATTTGTAGGTATAAAGCATTGAGTTGTGTGCTCAATGATGGACTTCATCGAACGTTTGGAGGAGGTCGACTCTTTATCTTGTCTTGTTAGCATTTTCATTTATGTAGCATACTTTGGATTATATTTGATTTCTACATTCATTCCATCTGTTGTGGTTTACCCCATTCCATAGAGAGATTTTCCTCGTAACAACCACCTACCAATCCAATTTTTACATATGTTCCAAAACAAAATGAGATCTTGTCTCACTTTGGTTGAGTTAACTCAACTAGTCTTTGCCACTTGTCCCCCTTTTGTTATCACTTGGTGGTTCTCTTTGGATCCTTGGATTTTCTCTTCTAACACTCCCACCTCATGTGTGTTTCCTCTTTCTCATTTATTAATAAAATAATAAAGATAAAACAATAATTTTTTTTGAGTTAGATCAGTAAGATCCAAAAGGTGTTTTTTAACAAAAAGAATAAAATAAAATAATAAGTTTAAAATTCAAAATTTCAAGGTATTACACATCCGTAAGGCCACTAATAAATAATTCACAGACGAAGGTGTTATACATGCCTTCATTTTGGAAATCCAATTGCTCAAAAGTAGTGATGTATTCTTTTACTATTCTAGACTATTTAAGTTTGGTGAAATGGAGAAAATTATGTGTGTCTTTGTCAAAGTGTTCATAAAGGTATGCCACAAATTAGGTCCTAGAAATATACCCTTTGTGAAAATAGTTACACCATTTCTACCATTACCATCACTAAAAATACAAATAAAGGAGACTGATACAAAGTTTGATCAAGTCATCAGTGATTCCATGTAAGGAAAAATAATTTTCCATTTGAGTGACCCATCCCATGTGGTTCGAGCCATAAAATTTATTCACCTCAACTTTAGGAAGAGACATGTCATGAGTAAGGGGGTTAGAGTGAAAGGCCATGGAATGGAGGATTGAATTCCCTCTCAGTGTGAAGGTTGTTCATAGGAGATAGAATCCTTGGATTGACACAACCATGTGTACATGGAGTTCATATGATTAGAGATTTCTTCTAGTTTAGTGAGTTTTTCATCCAATTTATTGATTTAGGAATTGATGGAAGCAATTTATGATGTATCTCCTTTGACTCCATTTTCAAGGTTGGTGATAGTCTTGTTTAAGGAAATGATGTGGTTGTCAATTTTTTGTTTGTGGGTGTGGGTCTTTAAGGACATAAGTCACAGAAAAAAATAGGAATGTTGGGTTCATACAAAATGGATTATGAAAGAGTGGTATCACGATGATCAATGTGGAAAGAGGAATCTAGCGAGTGAGGTCGCAAATAAGGGTGTCGAGGAGGGTGGACGGGTCCATAGAAAATCAAAATCTTATAAGCGAGGGGTACCACTATGATTAGTGCAAAGAGAGGAATCAAGTGGGATAGGTCCCAAATAAAATTGTCATGAAGGGTGGGTGGGTACTTAGAAAAAAAAAGGCTTATGAGTGAAGGGTACCATTGGGATCAGTCCAAATAGAGGAATCCAATGGGATAGGTCCGAAATAAGGGTGTCGGTGGGACCACTATTATTGTTATTCTTTTTACTCATGTGGAGTTATACTCTAGTATGAATAACATTGTAGTGACAAAATGTCCCAAATTCTTAATAGTTAAAATTTTGTAGCATTTGAGCATATAGGCATAGAAATTGTAAATTGAGTATAATACTCTGCTAGGGTTTTATAAACTTCCTCAATTCATAGGGTTTCTATGATTTGTGATCCGTGAAAGTGCGACTGGTCCTCTTCTCATGGATGACGTTGATAGGGCACGAGCCCCCTCTTACTGCAATGTGATAGAGGGTAACTCAATTGGATCCCTAAGTGTGCTTCTTCCCTTTGATGTATTGTCGCACCTAAAGAACAATACCTACAATGAAGAAATTAACAAGGGAAAAAAATGGAGGTGGAGGAAGACTCCTCTCATCCAAAAGTGGCTCGAAAAATGGAGGTGGAGGAAGACTCCTCTCATCCAAAAGTGGCTCGAGCATGGGATACCTCATTCGGAAATTTATGGGGCGATGGACTTCAAATCGATATCTCACCAAATGGATTAATACTTGGTGGAAATCCAAATGTCATTGCATGCTCCAACATGGCTCAAAATGATTTTTTACTACCATATTCCACAATCTTGAAGACAAGGACAAAATCTTTTAAAATGGACCTTATTTTTTTAACTCAATGGGAATGTAATTACGCTTTTGGATGGAGCATTTCATCCTAGAAAAGGAATACTTTACTTATGCCTCAGTATGGATCATACTTTACTCACTTCCACATGAATTCTAGCTTGGAGAAATCCTTGATGGGATTGTCAATACTCTTGGAATCTATTGCAAGTCGATTGAAGCTACTCGACATCGACGTTATACCTCCTATTCACGCATCTATGTGTACATGAAAATCTGCATTCCCCTTCGAGGATCTATAAACATAGAAGACGATGATGTTGATGATGTTGAAATAGCTCAAAGAATCTACTATTAACATATTTCCTTCCACTATCCCTATAATATCCCTCCATTTATAAACATTTGGATATTTTAATTTTTTATGGTTATGTTGTGAAAATTGGAAAAAGACTTATTTGAAAATTATATCATGATAAACATTAATGATGATGAATATTTTGTGTAAATATTATTTTAATTTATATGGATGACATGCATAGAGTTCATACATAGTGAATCATCTCATATTCATCTTAGCTAAGAACAACCTAGCAAGTTTGAGAAGAATAATTCCAAAAATAAATTGCTATACCATACAAAGAATAATGAAAATAATTTCTTAAATGGTTATCAGAGAAAAGGGGGCTTACATGTATATAATTACAGGAATAACCAGAATGGAAAATAGTGTAAGAGAATACATGGTTGTGAAACATGAAATATTTGTAGTAAAGACATAAACAAAGACTCCAAGAATTATATAAACCTTTTATATAAAAATGTATATAAGGTCTGGTCGACCCAGTTGAGAGAGGAGAACGACCTTATTATAGACTGTAATAATATATATATTGAAATCACCGTAACATAGACTCCTTGGAGTTAAGACTGTCCATGTTATGGTCAACGAAAATAACAATGTTAAATATACAATGAGTATTAAATCCTAAACAGAGAGTTAAGCTGGGAGTTTATTACAATGTACATGCACCGTGGATAATACTTAGGGTATTAATGATTTGGATGATATTGTATCTGAAACCTAGAAAAGAAAATGTACTCTTGATTTTTATTACTCCTTAACATTATGGTGTAAACATTTTCCAAGTATTCCAAATGATGGTTAGTATAAATATTCAAACCTTGGAAAGTGACATAGCTTCGAGCTGAAGCTTTGCCTATTGCTCAAGGAGGGTACCTGAATCTTAACGCTTTGATAAATCCAAAGTTTCAGAACCTTGGGGTGCATGCTCCATTACGTCGACACCCTACAACCAACAAATGTAGGTTAGAAATGATTTCTTTAGGAACTAAAATGAAAACCTAAGTCATATGCAAATTGAAATGAGAGGTTGCAAGATAATACTCATTACCTTGAGAGTAAGTAGCGTGAAAACTACATCTTGAACCCGAATACTTATTAACATATTACAGGTAATGCGAGATTTGAACTTGGACCTACCATGGAACCCAAGTAGAAGTGATATTAGTAAGAATGATTAATCCTTGTGAGTGTAACCCAGGAAAATTTACGCTCATACATCAACTGTATAGTCTTGTATATACCATAGGTATGTCCAACCCTGCATCAAAGTTATTATTTTTCTGTTAGAATAAATTCTAAATCTAAAGGACATATGGGATGTAAATAATGTAATGTTGAAACCCAAAGGCTGACAGGAAGAGCGAGAGTTCAATACCTCTTTATTAGACAACAGCAGAATAAGAGTTTTGTATAACAAGGCCTTTGACAGTAAGTTCGTAACCCAAGACATTTAAGTGGTAAGTGGTATTGGGAGGGGGGGGTCTGAAATCACGTGGGGGTGACAAGTGTCCCCCCAATACCATTTATCACACCATTCCTTGTTAAAGTTCGAAAAGCATGGGGGGTCCAGAATTTTTTATGTCCGTGGATTAAATTTTGGGGATGTGTGAAGGTAAAGTTGCCGGAGGAAAAATGATGTGACTTTTATTTTATTGTTTATTTATTTATTTAATTTTTTATTATTTGTTTCTTTTTACACGTTTTTCTTTTCCTTTTTCTTTTTATTTTTTTTTAATGTTTTATTACTTGTTTTAGTTATGTTTTATTTTTAATTTGTTATTTGTTTTATGTTTATTTTGTTTTTGTTTATTTGGTTTATGTTTTATTACATTATATGTTTCATTAGTTTATTATTTAGTTTACGTTTTATTTTATTTGTTTTAACTTACTTTTTATATTTGTTTTTTTTATATGTTTTATTTAATTTCTATTTAATTTATATGTATTATTTATTTTTCATTTTATATGTTTTAATATATGTGTTTATTATATTTCATATGTTATTATTAATGTTTTTTAATTTGTATTTGTTTTATTTAATGTTTAATTAATAAACTCTAATCTTATTACTAATTTAACAACTAACTTAATTATTAATTAATTAATCAATTAATCGATTAGTTAATCAATTAATCGATTAGTTAATAATTAGTCTAACATATTTTTATTAAACTAACTACACTAATTTTATTACTAACATTATTAATCTATTGTTCTTTTTAGCCTAAGTTTGTTTATTCATGGATGGGTGGTAGGGGAGATGTAGCCAATGGGACAAATGGATGAGGGAGTGAGTGGCGCAGAGGTGGATGAATGATGCAGTAGGGTGATGAAGGATCAGACAAAAATGGATGGAGGGGAAATGGAAACAACCAAGAGACCAACAAACCAAGAACTTCATCATGAGACCCACAAATGATATCTGAATCATCAAATCTCCTATAATTATAGGACCCTAACAACTTTGATAGATATTGTTTCTTAAAATATCTCTTAGAATTTTTCCAAGTGATTTTATGTTCCTTAATATTCTTTACCCTTTTTGTATCTTGCCACCATATATCTACCTTCTCGGTCATATTATAAATAACCATTCTCACTTTAAGTTCATTTGAATAATTATATATCTGAAAGTCTTTTTGCATCCGAGAAAGACAAGCTTATACATCTTCTCGAGTCTCAATCTCACCATTAAAGATTGGAGGTTTTATCTTTTTGAATTCTCCCATGATTTCCTCACGGTGCTTATGCTTCTTTTTAGTCCTTTGCTCCAATTTGGAACTATCCTCATTTGAAGTTTCAATTTCGTTAAATACAAATTCTATCATTGATTTAATGTGTTCAGATTTCCTAGACTTCTTCTTGTGTAGATCAATTTTTGAATTACTAGAAAATTGACCTTTATTCTTACTAGAATTCTAATTACATAACTTGTCAACACTATTGCATTAAGTTTTTCTTGTGTATTTATAATTAGTTCATTATATGATTTAATAGTATTGAATTCATCTCTTAGACCTTATACAATATGAATTAATTATCATTGTTTATTACCCCTTCTTTAATTCAAATTAACCCATATATTTCCTTCACTCATATTTCCTTATTCAGGATTTTATGGTTCATTTTGATGTGACCCTTCTTAAGGTAGATTTGGTACTTATGCCATCCTTCTTGCAAATATAAATATTATTCCTAGTGGTAAGAATAAGTGTAACAATAGTAAATTAGTCTTCGTAGTTTAGCTCATAAAACTGATTGTTGTTCCTAAAGATATGATATCATTTTGTCACACACCCAATTTTTTTTTTCTTTATATATGCCATAAAATGAATAGGAACAATATTTAGTTGTTAAAATATTGTTATAAAAACCACTCCTACCCTTGAATAATTCTACCTTACAAAGTACCAAGTACTTACATATCCTACTTCATAGTCTTAGTGTCATAAATTAAAAACTATGTTACAATTCTTGGTGGTGGATTAAATATTTGTTTGAAACTCTTATGTATACAATTTTGCTAAGGACCTTCATTGGTCATCCTAAGGGAGACCCTTGTTGCAACCTTAGTGATAGAAATACAAGTTGGTCTATTGATAGTGTTACAAGTACTTGAGACTTAACCATACCCTCTAGTCTTGGAAAACATGAGTGGAAAACTATTAATCATACTTACTATTATGTTGTTTGGTCAATGTTAAATCATGCTTAAGGATAATAAATTAGGGTTGTTGGAAATTATTTAATTTTTGGATGAACGTACCCTGCGCTCATAAATAATATTTGTCCCTATTCTGATCGTGGCAGTATCTCCATGTGCCAAGTGTGGTTTTCTTGGAGTAATATTCAGGAGGGTAATTCCCTACCATTCCACGTAGTTTCACATTTATGATTCATTGTTAGGAAACTTCGAGAGGAAGGCAAGGTTACATGCTCGTTCACTAAGGTTTTCATTTTAATTGTTCATAGTTTTCCTTTAACATAATCATGGTATGTCTATGTTTTTGATGTTCATTTACCTTTTCTATGGATTTATTTGTCGTTGAAAGCCTGGTTATAATCATGTTTAGAGTTTTGGTGCTTACCTACTTGAACTCTATCGAGGTTGGTGGCTTGTCTGGAAACCTATTGTCTTGCGTACATTTTTTTTCTTCTGTATAAATTTTAGTTATTGTTGTGTACTGTAACCCTATTCTGAGTTTTAGATATGGATAATGCCATGGAGTATTCTAGTGTGCATCTTGGTCTCAATTCGTTTACTGTTATCATTATAGATTTTATTTCGATGCTTGGCTAATGATGGGCCCTTTGTTATTTTCCAAGGTTACCCATCAGAGAGGAGAGAGTTGTCGCTGGTCGTTGGAGGCATTCTATAGGAAATCTAACTCGGATATGAGTTATTTCTAGTAAGAGTTTCATACCCTATATTTTTTTCATTTACCTATGTAAGTTTAAGTGTTCTTTTATAACTTGTCTGTGGGTTTTTGAAAGTGTTGTTCAACCAGAAATGGCAGGGTTTCTATACCAAATATTTATTCGAAAGTATTGTAAGTATTCCTTTCTTTCGACGATTTTGTTTTCCTTTTGTAATGATCTTCTTTTCTCTGGTATTATACTAACTTCAGTTATTGCGTCCTTTGCTGATAGGTAATGGATTGGCTCCTCGACCAGGGTACTCAAACTTTAAAAAGGTACTTTGGTTTCCCTCACAGACCCTTTCTATGAATGAATATTGAAACCCCTGTTCGACTTCGAAGTTTGTTAGATGGTTAATTCAATTAAACACATTTTGGTTTATAACTAGTTCACTTTGTAACTCGGTAGTTTGTGTATGCAAGAGGGTTCTGTAATTTTTCATTGGAGTTTAAATTTAGGACATAGTATTTTGCATATATATTAAAAATTATTTTTCTCCCATAGCTTATTGAGTCGGTTTGACACAGTTTGTAATTACTGATAAGTTATTTTATAAAGGAAATTTCCAAAATTTATAGAGCCAACTGATTTGGTTCTACTTTTAGAAATACCTAAATTTAGAATTATGTTATATATGACCATAGTAGCGACATTTTCCTCTAGTTTTGATTTTGTGGGTTATATGTATGCATTATCCTCTATAAATGTTTATTCTAGAGATTCCTTATGGCCATGTCTGTACATTTCACTGGTTTGTTGCTTGTACTCAATTTCCTTTCTGTGTGTATATTTAAAGGTTCTCTATGATAATATATCTATCGTCCTTGATATTAGTCTGTTCTTTGCATATAATCTAATTTTCCTCTCTATTTATTTATCACAAAATATCTATTGTCTTTACATATAGTATGCTCGTTGCAAATAATATAATTTTCCTTTTTGTTTCTTTATCAAAAAATATCTATTGGCTTTACATATAGTATGTTCTTCATATGTATGTCTTTCTCTTTTTTCTTTGAGTCAGTTTAAACACTTAACATCAGATATAGATAAAATAAGTATCTCTCATATTTATGGTGACAATTGTATAGTAAAATGATACAAGATAACAATGTTATATATATCCATAAAATTCAATTGAATGATAATTAAAATACTAACTGGGTATCTATAATTTATATCTTGACACTATTCAAATCAAAATATATTATCCATGGAATCTTGAAGAACTAATATTCAAATTCAAAACAAAATGGAAGAAGCAAACTATAAGAAAAACCTATAACTGAATTTCCTTCGGGGATAACACCCATAAAGTGGGTTGTTCCTCCCAACCTTAGATCATAGAAACCACTTATGCCTACTCTATCACCCTCGAGCTAAATATTGATCCAAACCAACCAATTGACCTCTTGCAGAGTATAGGGTTTCAAGATTTATGTGAATATTCTCTATGTCATTTCAGTACTTCTCAGATTTCACATCTAAATCAGAATGGAATCCCTTTCTCTTGTGTTTCTTTCATTTTAATATTTTCCTAGGTCTTTGACACTTGTTTGAGCCTCATGTTCATTGATCACTTGTCAAATTTATTTTTTTGTTCATTGACCACTTTTATAGCAAATTTTCCCTAACCCCGTGCAACTTTCTTGGATGGCCTTTCCATTTCCCAATGCAGACTTGAATTCCCCTTTTGTACTTCCCAGAGGCAAAAAATCATATTTTTCCACATATATGTGCCCTACCAATTACAAAGAATGCGTATGTAATGTCCCCATTTTGGGACATTATAAAATTACAACATTTCAGAGTGTTATGCCTACCCGAGTAGCCAGATAGGGGTGACTGCGAGTTCAGGAGATACTGGGGGGTTTATTTGGGCCCAAATTGCATTGTTCATCATTAGGATCCATTCCACACAATTTGGATTTGGTTTCGTTGCATTCCAATGATTTCCATAATTTTGAGTTATTATGGGTCATATCTTAATTAAATTCACTAAGAAGGTCATAATGGGCATATTACTTGGAGAAACCTCTTAGTGTGATAGCTCACCAAAATCTGGAAGAAGAGCACTATAGGATAAGATGGTGAGAAGTGACTTTCAGTGGCTAGAGAAACCATAAGGATGGATAAATCACTTTTTAGAGGTAAAATGGTTAATTAATTAATTAATTAAGTTATTTAATCAAGGAATAATAAAATAAAGTAAAAGTCACTTGGAGGGAAGAAGTCAACAATGAATTAGGGTTTCAACAGTGATTTAGGTTTTTTGAAGTCAACAGTGAATTAGGGTTTCAGCAGAGATTTAGGGTTTTGGAAAGCTATAAAGGAAGGGTGAGTGACCTAATTCATCATTATGCAGATTATGACTTGTCATTGAGGAGAAGAGGCACATCTCAGGAGAGATAGTTTAGTGTATTCTAGGAGGAAGACACCAGTTGGTTGATTTCGGTGTTGAAAGACACACCCTAGTCACTGGGAAGATCATCCAGGTCTTCCATCATTCTTCATTGATTCCATAGTGCTCCCATATTACGGGTATTATCTTTTAGTTGCTTATTTGTATTCTGGCTAAGATCCTTTTGTCTTTTGATCTAGTTGAGTGTTGTTATTTTATTTAGCCGTAGTTGCTTATTTATATTCCGGCTAAGATCCTTTGTATGTTGATCTAGTCGAGTATTGTCAGGTATTCAGTTGCATTCAACCATTTTGTAATCCACAGAGATATCATAATACAAAATTTGCAATCCTTTGTTGCGTTTATTATTTGTATGATCATTTATATGATGTAAAGTTTTGATCCTACACACACATTAGCAACGTTTCCTAGACTAGCCAAGTCAGGAACATTACAGTGGTATCAAAACTAGTTTTCCTGCCAGCCTAAGGGGAAAATCAGATAAGGATGTAGATACATTATTACCAGCGAGTGGATTGATAGGAGCATAGATGGATCCTACACCCATTAGATGCAGGGAGCGTTGCTACAGTTGCAAAGTTCCTTGGAAGCCAAATCACCGATGCAAGGGTAAAGGGAAGGTGCACATTGTTGAGGTGCACTATGACAATGAGGATGAAGAGATGCACGTGAATGCAACCATAGATGCCTATTTAGAGTAGTCTGATAAGGGTAGTGAGTCTTGCGCATCTAAGGGACAATTGGAGGGATAGGATGATATCACATATCCTTCATCTTCCCCATCAGGTAATGTTGAGGATTCAACACTTCAGCATAGTGGTGACACTTGTGAGGATTCATATGTGTTGGCAGTTAAACATGATGAGATTATG
>SNQJ01S0002912.1:94474-128282 GCA_010110895.2 Picea sitchensis | reverse complement strand
GATTTGGATGATATTGTATCTGAAACCTAGACAAGAAAATGTACTCTTGATTTTTATTACTCGTTACCATTATGGTGTAAACATTTTCCAAATATTCCAAATGATGGTTAGTATAAATATTCAAACCCTGGAAAGTGACATAGCTTCGAGCTGAAGCTTGGCCTATTGCTCAAGGAGGGTAACTGAATCTTAACGCTTTGATAAATCCAAAGTTTCAGAACCTTGGGGTTCATCCTCCATGGCGTCGACACCCTACAGCCAACAAATGTAGGTTAGAAATGATTTCTTTAGGAACTAAAATGAAAACCTAAGTCATATGCAAATTGAAATGAGAGGTTGCAAGATAATACTCATTACCTTGAGAGTAAGTAGCGTGAAAACTACATCTTGAACCCGAATACTTATTAACATATTACAGGTAATGCGAGATTTGAACTTGGACCTACCATGGAACCCAAGTAGAAATGATATTAGTAACAATGATTAATCCTTGTGAGTGTAGCCCAGGAAAATTTACGCTCAGACATCAACTATATAGTCTTTTATATACCATAGGTATGTCCAACCGTGCATCAAAGTTATTATTTTTCTGTTAGAATAAATTGTAAATCTATGTGGTGTATTATAGGACATAACCAAAGGACATATGGGATGTAAATAATGTAATCTTGAAACCCAAAGGCTGACAGAAAGAGCGGAGTTCAATACCTCTTTATTAGACAACAGCAGAATAAGAGTTTTGCATAACAAGGACTTTGACAGTAAGTTCGTAACTCAAGACATTTAAGAAAGGGGTATTGTTGGGTAATGGTTCCCGTGACATGGCACCCTATCACAGCTTCAACTAAACTCTACACAGAGTGAAAGTGTTAGAAATATCAAGTCTTTGATATGAATTGATATGTGCATTTACCACTGGATGACAGTTGTGTACAAAGTCATAACTTAAAACTCCATGAAGAGCCTAAGCTCGTAAGAGTTAGGATCGTAGCTCTAAAAATATACAGCTGGAATTTAGCGTAATTTGAGGAGGTACTTCACAATTTACAACATTGAACGGTGGAGTGATATATTAGTTTATAATATTGAGTTCATAGTGGTGTATTTTATAAAAGAAAAATAATCCATAATCATATTGATTAAACCATTGATATGGGTCGAACAAACCATGGACAATCTCTGTATGATAAACAAATGTTGACACAAGGTTATCTTACATTTAACCCTTACATTTAACCCTTGTTATAGTGGTGGAAATAAAGGCTTACCTAATGGAAGATCATCCCCTCCTAAGCATTGGAATGATCACAAGGGAACCAATCACAAGGGTAAAAGAAAATATAAGTGGAGTAATTCTACTATATGAATAAAATTGATAAAAACAAACTATACTTACCTTTGAAACATGTAGACCTCATGTATGAGCTGATGTTTGATATGGTGGCAAATTGATAACGAATGTAAATGTCACGAGTACTTAATATGTCATGGTAATGTTGCAACAATCAAGAATGTCACAACAATAAAGAAGATGCATAAGATGACATAATAATAAAATGTCACAACAATAAAGAAGATGCATAAGATGACATATTAATAAACCAAAGAAGATGCATAAGATGATATATTAATAAATCATAGGTTAAGATTGATTGTACAAATATATTATTGTACATAAAAATATTGAAAAAAAAATGAGTAAGTGGAGTCATTACAAATGGTATCAGAGCATGGTTCAAATACTATGACTGTATGGGTTCAAGGTGAACACAAATTTTTCTTATAAAACATATACATCTATAAATATTTTAAGAACAAAAGAATTGATGTCAATTGTGTTTTGCACATATAAGAATCAAATTAACAAGTATCATGGTTGTAGAACTTGGAAATTCGACACCAAGAGAAACATGAATGCATGTTGAATCCATAAGGCTATTGAAAACCATGTGTAGGACAAATGATGCATTACAAAGTATCAAGAAAGATAATGAAAATTTACTCAAAAAGAATAATTGAATGAAATCCTACTTAAAAACATGATTGATATGAAACAATTGAGAAATTTAGGACAAACTGTCAACAATGCTAAAAAAAAACTTTCCAACGAAGAGTCACACAAGCATAAAGACCATACAATGCTTAGTCATAAAACACAGGTATTAAATGAAGAAAGTAATGCTAGTATCTCCTAAAATAGCACCTTACAAAATGACATATCCAAAACTAAGAAAAGGAAATGGCATTACCACGAATGATTTGGTGAGTTTAAAAAGATCAAACCACCAAGTTTGGATGGTGAGTTTGAGGAGGGAGTAGAAGATTGACTTCTTATTATGATTAAATACTTCCAAATCTACAATTATCCAGGAAATTTGAGGTATAGGTTAGTTGTGTACCAATTGAATTGTAAAGCTCCCATTTGGTGGTAGTAGAAAAGAACAATTAATAAGATTAGGACTAGTGAGTTGAACTCGAAATTATTCAATAAATATTTAAAGAAAATGTATCTAACATAATGGTACTATGATGAAAAGTCTAAGGAATTCAATGATCTTAAGCTAGGACATATGACTATTGAGGACTTTGTCATCAAGTGTATAAATATGAGATATGTACCTTACCTTAGAGAGGAGAAGTCAAAAATTCATTGGTTCATGAGTTAATTTCCTCAAGAATACAAGGACAAAATTGAGTCTGTTAATACAAAGACAATGGATGATGTAATAAGGCATGCGAAACTGTGCTTCACTCAATTTAAACAGAGGTCTAAAAATATAAAATATTGGCAGCATAAAAGAAATGACAATTTTTATCCTAGGAAGAAACATTTTAAACATCCTCAACAACCACCACAAAGTGCACCGGTTAGGGAAAATAGATTCAATGGACAACAAAGTGTGTTATTTAAGAACATTAGTAAACCTAAATATTTGGTGAACAAGATAGTTAAGAAGACACTTAGGATACCTCTTCAGTGTTGGAGTTGCAAAGAACCTCACTTATACCGATATTGACCCTTAAATAAAAATAAAAATTAGCGAGTACATAATATATAGGAAGAAACAACATTAAATGACATTTCTATAAGTATTCATAAGATAAATGTTTCCCTTTAAAATCGACAGACTCACCATTAATCGTCCATGGTGGAGATAGAAGGTATCATTAATCATAAACGTGTATCCATTTTAGTCTAAGTTATATTTCACCTACAGTAGTAGAAAGTTGTGAAGTGGATAAAATAAAACATAAGAAGTCTTGGCCGGTTCACCTAGCTACAAGAATTAAATGAAAATTTGTTGAGTTAGCAAAATATTGTACAGTAATTATGGGCATAATGGAGACTAAGGTACATCTAAACATTTTACCGTTAGGATCTTATGATTTACTCATAACCATGGACTGGTTGGAAAACCATTCAGTTGTTGTAAATTGTCATGACAATACTTTTAACTATTTAGATGATTCTAGAAAAGGTAAAAGAGTAAAAGGAATACCACGAGGAGTGTGAGTAAGAAAATATTTTCCTTATAGTTTAAAATAAATGCAAGGAAAGGTTGTGATATTTGTGTTGTGCATACATCAAAAAAAATTGCGAAAATGAACAAAATCTTCTTAACAGATGACCTAATACTAAAAGAGTTCTAGGATGTATTTTCATACGAAATTCCACGATAACATCCTAGAAGGGACATAGATTTCACTATAGACTTAGTAACTACATCTATACTAGTGTATAAGGCCCTATATTTAAAAAGTACTCTAGAACTAAATGAACTTAATATGAAACTTCAAGAGGTGATAGATAAGTAATATATTAGACCTAGTGTGTCCCTGTGGGGAGCACCAGTCTTGCTTGTTAAAAAAAAAAGATGATTCTTTTGGATTTTTCATTGATTAGAGACAATTTAACAAGATGACAATTAAGAACAAGTATCCTTTACCTCACATTGATGACTTGTTTGATCCATTCTAAGGAGCTAAGATCTTCTCTAAGATAAATTTAAGGTCTGGATACCTTCATGTTAGGATTAAATAGGAAGACATTCATAAAACCTCTTTCCAAACCAGATATGGAAACTATGAGTTTGTAGTGGTACCTTTTGGCTTATCAAATGCACCTGCTACATTTATGAGTTTGATGAGAAATGTGTTGAGAAAATATATAGACAAGTTTGTAATAGTGTTCACAGATGACATTTTTATTTATTCAAAAACTAAAGAGTAATGTGAAGAACACTTAAGAATGGTTTTTCAAATTGAGAGGGAGCATAAAATGTATGCAAAATTTAGTAAATGTGAATTTTATCAAGATAAAGTAGAGTATTTGGGAAATGTAATTTTAGGAGAAGGGATTTTAGTTGACCCAAAAAAGGTCAAGGAAATGTTAGATTGGTTAGTGCCAAAGTATATGTCGGATGTCCGATCTTTCATCGACATCACAGGGTATTGTTACTGTATGTTCATAGAAGAGTTTTCAAAACTTGTTTATCCAATAATCTCTTCAGATAAAAAAGGAATCTGATTCAAATGAACCAAAAACTGTCAAGAGAGATTTGAAAGGATGAAACACTTGCTAACAATAACACCTTTCTTGAAGATCAAAGACCCGCATAATAACTTTGTGGTATGTATCGATGCTTCATTAGAGGGATTATGAGGTGTATTATTACAAGATTGTTATGTGGGTGCTTATGAATCATGAAAGTTGAAACCTCAGGAAAAAAAACTATGCAAAAGATGATCTATAATTAATTGTTATTGTGCATGCTTTAAAAATGTGGTGACACTACTTGTTGGGAAGGACAATTTTGCTAAAAACTAACAATATCACGCTTAAGTACTTTTTTCGATAAAATAAACTTAAATGCAAGACAAACAATGTGCTTAGCTTTCCTAACTGAGTATGATTTTGAAATTAAACATATTAAAGTAAAGGAAAACAAGATAGCATATGCACTTAGCAAAAAACTAAATGCAATTTTAAGGAGTAACATACAAACTGATTTAAAATAGAGAATTAAATCAACAACATAAAATGATGAAAATTATACTAAAATACAGGAAAAAATTGAGAATAATAAATAAGTTGAGAACGAAAAAAAAATCAACAAGAATTAGGAGGGTTTAGTGTAGTACAAAAAAAAACTTTATGTTCCAAACAACATATAATTAAAGAATTAAATAATGGTTGAGGTACATAATATATATATGGCAGTAAATGTATACCATTATTATGTGTACCTCAACCATTATTATTATGCAAGCCATTACTATATGCAAACCGCTCTTAGAATTACATAAGACATCTATGGAAGGAATCCCTTTGAGGTGATATATGGAAGGAAATGTCGAACACCTATTAGTTTTGACAGTCTAGTTGACCAGATTATTTTAGGTCTAGAAATTCTATAAGAAATGGAAACAATTGTTCACAAAGAAAAACAAAATTTAAAAAGTGCATAGGATAGACAAAATATTTTTGCAGACTTGAAAATAACACATATAGAATTCAATGTAGGGGATCATTTTTATATCAAAGTTAAACCTAGAAACAACACATATAGAATTCAATGTAGGGGATCATTTTTATATCAAAGTTAAACCTAGAAACAGTTCAATAAAATTGTGAAAGAGTACCAAGTTGGAACGATAGTATTGTGGACTATTCGAAGTGCTTAACAGAGTAGGATCAATGGCCTATCATATTGCACTACCCTCCATCTTAAAAGTGCACAATGTATTTCATGTTTCATTGTTAAATAAGTATGTACAAGATATAACTCATATTGTAAATTTGAATGTGATTCAGGTGGAAGGTGAGTTCTAGGTGGAACCGCTATGCATTCGATACAAGAAGGAAACTATGCTACATAACTAATCCATCTCTTAGGTTAAAGTGCAGTGGAGGCACTTTGGTCTTGAGGAGGGAACTTGGGAAACAAAAGAATCCATGAGAAAGGATTATCAATTCTAGTTCCAAAGGTAAGAATATCATATTGGAACACCGAGGATTGTGTTAATTCTATGTTGGAATATTGAGAGGGGGGGTGAATCAATATGAACACTTTATACCACTTTTAACCACAATATATATTCTTTTACTTTATCACTGCTACTGTCACTATCACTATCACTGACACTCTCTCTGTCACATCAACCTCTACCTTGTAAATCTATCATTGTATCCAAATGGTCACATCAAACTATCCAACCTTTCACTGTTACCGATACTCAACCAAATCCTCTCCAAAATCACCAACACGTGCCTCTATCAAGCATGTACCAATATCACCAACATATCATCGAAAATGTACCAAAGCATGTACTAAACCATCAAACTATACCATACCAAACATCAATCATTTACCACAACCTGTACCACACCAAGTGAAAAAACCATGCACCAACACCTGTACCAAACCATGAATGAACCATGTACCAACACAAGTGCCAAACCATGCATCATCCATGCACCATAACCTGTACCATATGCCTCAACCATCAACCATGTACATCAACACCATACCAAGTACCAATCATGTACCATACCATGCATAAATCATGTACATCAACAACATACATCAACACATGTACCGCACTGATGCAACCTGCCCTCAATGACACTGTCGCATCCACCAGGACCTTCAATATCTATAGCCCAAAGGGTTCAAGTCCCCTCTGTATTCACCTCGATGATTTATTACCCACAGGAATACTACCGTGTGATTCTTCACCGGTTTGTCAGAAGGTCGGACTTCGTGACTTCGCAAATTCCACAACAGAGAGCAGGGCTCCCCGATTCCGAGACGCGAAGCTCTCGGTCAAGGTTGACTCTTTCTTTGGTATGTCGGGACCTCGTGCTATCGCAACTCGCGACTAGCGTCTCTTATACCTTTGGGTTCTCGATCCCCGAGACCCGAAGGGCCGAGATAGCGACTTCTCGGAATCCTCCGGTCTCGCGTCCTCGTCACTTCTGAGAAAAGACTTGAGACTTCCAACTCCCGAGGTCCGATGTTCCGAGGTACCTTGTCTACGTCACCAAGTCCCGACGTTCACCATGCAGGCGCTCCCGGACGTAGTGTTTCGCATCCTCGCGGTGTCGTTCTTTGGGAAACCAGGGTCTTTCGTCGCGAAGCTCCGCTGCTGTCTCCGACCTATGAATCCGGTCACGATCTCGCGATCCTCTACGACGACTTAAGTCGCTAGTTATCTTCTTTTCAAAGAGTTCCCACCTTGCCACCTTCCTCTAGTGCAACTGAAAATCAAGAGAGTCCATCCTCTCGAGCAATGTTTCTTCTGTTCCTTCTGAGGACTTTTCCGAACACTTCCCGTGGTCAACTTTCCACGTTTCCCAGGGTTAAAGTCCTTCCAGACTCTACCCTGTTCCCGTCACTGGGCTCTAGTCTTTCTATCTTCGGACTTGCTACTCCTGAGACCCCGATCGGTCCTGCACTCTATGCAGAGATTTGACTTAAGCGGAGAAACAATTGAAACTCATTCTCCCGATTCTCCGCTTCTAATTCTTCCACATAATTCCGTACATCATATGAAGGAAAATATAACCTGTAACAAAGATGATGAAACATAACCCCAACAACACACAGAAGATAATCACATCCATGAGTTCTCCAACCTCACCACTCTAGGCCCGGCCCGAATAAAGTTCTCCCTCGCGAGACACACTCGCACTCTATCGCGGGAGGATTGCGTGCCTCTATCAGGAATCTCACGGTTCAAACCGATTAGGTGATATACCTTCTCTCCTTTCCCCGATTTCTAAATCGCCATAGAGATCACATATGCAGCATATATGATGAAAGCATAACAAGAAGCATACAGCAACATAATGTTAACAGAATCTGAGAGAATAATCCTGACCATGAAATTAAATCGGACCTTATATTAATTCAGTATATGTACATGGGGATTCTTCACGAGTTCTCTGCCTGTGCTCCTTACTTTTCCTCAATGCTAATGCTAATCTCATCTAGATGCCAATCATACAATAATACAAAGGATGGTGTCTTTATCCCGTTTTCCCTCTCAAAGCTAAATTGTCAAATCTAACTTAATGGTCCTATCTACCCGCACTAGGTTTCACTCTCTACGCATTAAATCTGTCAGGTATACATTTGGCCTGGAGACAAGAGCTTATCTTCTCATGGTCTATTTCAGTATACAAGTAAGCCTAAATATAGGAGCTTTTATGTAAACAACGGCGCTCATAAAAGGTTAAACAGTGATCTTTGCGTCACCTAGGTCCTTTCCTTTCCTTAATATCTTGACCTTCTTTTAGCGAGGTGTATTCTCACCTGCATCATTCTCCTCGACTCAAAAGATTTCATGAGCTCTGTATGGTATGTCCCATGCTTTTGTATAGGCCTCTGTGGTTCCCAACTAGCCCTAGTTGGGTGGTTCTTCCATTTCACCGGTATTCAAAATACTACCTTCTTCTGGTCTTCACATACTGTCCAATATGCACTCCATTTTAGGCTTTTGTGCAACTGGTAACTACTTCCACCATTGGACTACTGGTTCTTCAACACTTCCAGCTCCTGCATCTTCATCCCTGTAGGGGTATAAATCCGAAATGTTGAAGATCGGAGATATCCAGATGCTACGACAGCTCAAGCTCATATGCATTTCACCAAATTTTCTTAAAACATTGCATGGCCCGATCTTCTTCATCTTGAGATTGTTGTATGTTCCCCTTGGGAATATTTCCTTCCCCAAGTAGGCCGGAGACCATGTCCGATACTGCAATGAAAGTTTGCCTCTCTTCCCCTGCGGTCGGCTCGGCTTGTATTCTTGATTGGATTTCTGCAACCGCTTCTTCAACTCTGAGTGAAGTTCTTTCATGACTTCAGCGAACTCTTGACTCTTCTTGTTGCTAGTTTCAGCCTGTTCTGGCTCTCTGAGCTGAGACACTCCTCTCGGTTGTGTCCCCATACAAAATCTGAAATGGGCTCTTACCTATACTTCAATTCACAGAATCGTTATGCATAGAATGCACTGCGGTAGGATCACGATCCCAGTTGTTGTGGTGCTCTGTCACTAGACTTCTTAACAGATCTCCTAAACTTCTATTGACCATACGTAATACTGTCCAATAAATACTTGCGGATGGTAGAACATTTGAATACCAAATGGGTCCCCATTTTCTCCATGGCGTCCTCCAAAATGACCTATGAACTTTGTAAAGCGATCCGAGACTATGCTTAGGTGGCAATACATGCTGATGTACGATCTCCTTGAAAAATAGAGTGGAGTAATGGCGTGGCATTAACAGATCTTATGACATGGGATAAAATGTGCCATCTTGAGAACACGTCCACCACCACAAAAATGGAATCCACTCAGCGTGTTTTTGGCGACCCTAACAAAATCCGTACTAATGGCCTCCCATGGCCTCTAATTCAGACAGCGGTGATAGAACCCGTGATTTACCTTTTAAGCCCTTTTAAGCGTTGCTTGTTTATATCCTACACACAATCAACCAATCTCTTCGCGTATGCGGCCAAAAGTATGATTGACTCCAGCTTGGCGAGATGTTTTGTCATGCGAAATGACTGCTAAAGCCTCGCGTGTTTCTTAGCCGACAAATTCTCTCATAGAGCAATCTGGAATGCATAGATTTCCTTTGAACAATAATCCGTCCTAGATCAGATTGGTCAATCCACAGGACTCTATCCTGAGCCAGTTCTCGGTTTGCTTCATTATGCCCTGCATAGAAATTAGCGTCGCACGTGGTACATATTTTTAAATTTTCAAAACCTAAAGGTTTGACCACAGAGGAACCTCTGCCCATTAATAAGCACTTCCTGCCCAAGGCATCAGCGACCTTGTTCGCGGTTCCCGAAATATGGCGATCCGCGAGCGTAAAGTTAAAGCGTATATTCTACCCACTTCGTGCTTACGGTTCCAGCTTCTCATTTGACTTCAAGCTGCAATGTGGTTGTCGTTGGCCTGAGCGAATTCCTTGGTTATGAGATAGTGTCTCCACTTTTCAATGCACCGTATGACTGCACATAATTCTTTGTCATATGTGTAGTATTTCAACTTCGCATCATCAAGCTTCTCGCTTTAATATGCGGCGGTTGTATCGATAATACCCCTCCGATAGCGCTTATCGGCGGCATCACACTTCCACAGGTTTAGCGAAAATCTGGCGACACAGGTGGGCGCTTTCGGTTATTTTCGACTTCAACAAAGCGAGAACTTTGGTGAGCTCAGTACGTGCCCCAAACTTTACATGCGCTTCTAAGCGTATCCATCGTGAAACCTTGATTCCACTAAAGTTCTGAATGAACTTCACAGTAGAAACTAGACAATCCATGACTCCTTACTTCAAATCGTTCCTCGGTGATGGCGGTTCGATTACTTCAACATTAGCGGGATCCATGCTTAGTTAGTTTCACATCACAAAACCGGATATAGGTTCAATGCATGAGCGAGCATTTCTTCAAATTTATCGGCATTTTCTCTAGCTGCAGTCTTCTCATCACTGTGGACAAATGCCTCAGGTGTTCAGCCGTGGTCTTGCTGAAAATTAAAATAATATCATCAAGGTACACCCTTTTCGTTGCCCAATGTCATGAATTCACGGGACCCTCCCATTCATGAAGCCTCATAAAAAGTGTTGGAGTTGCATTTGTCAAATAGCGGCGCTGACCAATATTCGTACAAACCCTCATTTGTCTTGAATCTTGTTTTCCGCTTCATCTCCCTCTCTCATTAGGATACGATGATGATCGCTCTTGAGATCAATCTTTGAAAATAATTTGCCATTTCGGGCAATCCATTAAGTCATCCATCCTCGGTGGTGGAAACCTATACGTGGTGATCTTGTTTATCATACTGGAGTCTGTACACATCCTCCGGCCTCCACCCTTCAACTTCGGTTCCGGAACTGTTGGAATGGAACATGGACTAAGACTCTCCTACTAGTCATATCAGGATGTGAATATATACGGACGTATCGAACGGGATAGGATTAACCATGGGCGAATGGTAAAGGTTAAGTCCCCACGGTATGTCCGGTGAACTCTCCTAGCAGTTCCCGAATCTCATCTGATAAATCATCCATTCTTGTGCTTCTCAAGACAACCCTCGGCTTCCTAACAACAAAGAACTATGGATCCTCATTCTTTTTCGGCTCGTGAAAAACTCCTTCCCACTCATGAGAGTATCGTGCTGCTAACTTCCAGCTTCACTTCCTTATACTTTATCGGGAGCAACTTATAGGTCTCGAGTCCTTCTCAAAGGTGTATGTGTTCATCCTTCCATCATGAGCGACATTCCTATCATCTTGCCATGGTCTACCAGCGATTGTAAGTGGCATACGTCCATGGGAATGGCGTCACACAAAATCTTCGTCATAATAATTCCCAATTTTAAATTTAACTAGCCTTTGTTTAGTGGCCCTTACGGTGTCGGCACATACGAAACCTTATAATGGACTTCGGGTGCTTGGATGTCTTCAGCTCGACTTTTCCACCATCTCCAGGCGCAGCGAGATTATGATGCTTCATTGTCAATGATGACTTTGCGCGCTACGTCATAGTTGTACAGGCCGTCCTGAGCGATTACGCTCCATTTTCTTGTTTGTCCCGCCCTTCCTCCGGTGTCAAAAAGTGTCTTATGCATCCCAGGCGATTTTCCGTTGTCCGCATCTTCACCCTCAACATCATGCCTCTGTTGCGTGATGTGGCGGAGAAACACCTCCGTCCATCTTCCTCTCTGGGTAGTCCACGACTTTATGACCGTCTTTACCACCATTGAAACATGTGATGCTCCTCCTTTCCTCTTCCCTCACCAGTGCGAGGAAATGTTTGCGTCAGCATATCCTCCCTGCTGGTCCTCTCGCTGCCTCCTCGGCTCGATTATTTGTTGTCACCGCTATGAGGTTCGCCTCTCTGACCCTACCGAGGGTCTTTTCAATCCTCCACTGGTCTTACATTGTTGGATTTCTTGAACAAACGGCCTTTCCTCTAATTTTGGCTTCTTCCTGACCTCGGTGACCTTGCTTGTAAACCGACTTCTCTTGACTTTAAGCGCCATCGATCGCAGCATCCTCAATCGTGCGGATGGTCATCATGCTCAGCTTGTCCTGAATTTCATACCTGAGACCATCCAGATATCTGTTACCTTTTAGGTCATCCCACACTCTCCCGGAGTAAGCCGACTCTAATGTTGAGTCACGGCAGAATTCTTGGTGTACTCCTTCCGTCATCATATTACGCCTCGAGTTACGCATCGCTTTGTGAGCAGTGATGGTAATCCTCGAATGAACAGCCTTCATCTGGCGATCATCCGATCCCAACTATTGATCTTTTGCTTGCCTTTGGAGCGTCTATGCGCACCGCGGCTCGTCCCACCATAAATCTACATGTCCCTTCAACTTGGTGACATCATGTCTTACTTTCTTATCCTCTTGATGTCTTCATAATCGAAGTAGGTGTCAATACTTTCGGATCAATCGACAACTCCTCGGTTAGACTTCCCTCATGGATTTGAAGTGTCCATTTTAGATCTTCGAACTCATCCTTTCGAAGTAAACTTTATCAACTTCGTGAGGAAAATGAGGTGACCTCTTCTTGGTCATGTCGAGCTTCCTCTTCAACCGGGATCGGTGAACTCTGTACCGACTCCGCGCCTACGGTGGCCTCCATATCCTTGAGTCATGCGAGATCTCGTATCGGCGTTCATCTCTGGAGTTCCCTATTTGGAGTTTCACCTTTACTGCCTCTCCTTAGCGTCCTTGTCCTCGCCCGATCGGTACCTTTCGCCAGCGGCATATTGTCTTCACGAAAAGTATGGCGTAATATTGGCGCTGCTTTCCGGACTCGATACCACTACGGCGCAACCCGCCCTCAATGACACTGTCGCATCCACTAGGACCTTCAATATCTATAGCCCAGAGGGTTCAAGTCCCCTCTGTATTCACCTCGATGATTTCTTGCCCACAGGAATACTACCATGTGATTCTTCACCGGTTTGTCAGAAGGTCGGACTTCGTGACTTCACTAATCCCGCAACAGAGAGCAGGGCTCCCCGATTCCGAGACGCGTAGCTCTCGGTCAAGGTTGACTCTTTCTTTGGTAAGTCGGGTTTCGTCTTCTCCGCCTTCGCGACTGGCGTCTCTTATACCTTTGGGTTCTCGATCCCCGAAACCCGAAGGGCCGAGACACCGACTTCTCGGAATCCCTCCGGTTTAGTCCTCGTCACTTCCGGCGAGACTTCAACTCCGAGGTCGATGTTCGGGGTACCCACAATCGTCACCAAGTCCGACGTTCACCATCACGAGCTCGGGCGTAATGTTTACATCCCTCACGGTCATGGATTGCGGCGGGAAACCGGGAATGCTTTTTGATCGATGAAGCTCATTTATTTGTCTCCGACCTATGAATCCGGTCACGATCTCGCGATCCTCTATGACGACTTAAGTCGCCGGTTCTCTTCTTCTCAAAGAGTTCCCACCTTGCCACCTTCCTCTAGTGCAACTGAAAATCAAGAGAATCCATCCTCTGGAGCAGTGTTTCTTCTGTTTCTTCTGAGGACTTTTCCGAACACTTCCTGTGGTCAACTTTCCACGTTTCCCGGGGTTAAAATCCTTCCTGACTCTACCCTGTTCCCTTCACTGGGCTCTAGTCTTTCTATCTTCGAACTTGCTCCTGAGACTCCGTTCAGTCCTGCACTCTATGCAGAGATTTTGACTTAAGCGGAGAAACAATTGAAACTCATTCTCCCCAGTACTCCACTTCTAATTCTTCCACATGATTACATACACAACATATGAAGGAAAATATAACCTGTAACAAAGATGATGAAACATAACCCCAACAACACTGGGGATAATCACACCCATGAGTTGATTCTCAACCTCACCACTCTGGTGGCCGAGGAATAAAGTTCTCCCTCTCCCGAGACACGCTCGCACTCTATCTTGGAGGATTTGACCCGCCTCTATCTTGAGAATCTCACGAGTTCCAAGCGATTGGAGTGACTAAATATTTCTCTCCTTTCCCCCAGATTTTTGATCTGCCAGGAGATCACATAGGCATCATATATGATGAAAGCATAACAAGAAGCAAGCATACAACAACATAATGTTAACAAGATACAGAGAAAAATCACAGCCATGAAATTAAATCAGACACTTATATTAATTCAGTTATCTGTACATGGGGATTCTTCGCAGTTCTCTGCTCTGCTCTCTTGCTTCTCCTCAATGCTAATGCTAATCTCCTCTAGATGCCCAATCATACAATAATACAAAGGAGGGTGTCTTATCCGGTTCCCTCTCAAAGCTAAATTGTCAAATCTAACTTAATGGTCCTATCTAGCTGCACTAAATCTACTCTCTCTCTGCATTAAATCTAATAAGATGTCTCTGGCGTACAAAGGGCAAGAGCTTATCGCTTTCCTTGATCTATTTGTTTACATAAAAGCGCCTAAATATAGGAGCTTTTATGTAAACAACGGCGCTCATAAAAAAGGTTAAAACCGTGACGCTGCGTCACCCTGCGGTCCTTTCCTTTCCACATATCGCGGCATCGCTGCTTAGTCGCGGATATCACGCATCGCAGCACCATGTACCAACAATGTATCTCAACCATTATAATATATGAATCAATCATTCCATAGCCCATGTACCATAAGATATATGAATAAAGTAACATAAAATGTGTACCTCTAAAAATTACCAAAATATCCCGTTTCCCTCTCAAAAGCTAAATTGTCAAATCTAACTTAATGGTCCTATCTACCTGCACTAAATCTACTCTCTCTCTGCATTAAATCTAATAAGTGTCTCTGCTGTACAAGGGCAAGAGCTTATCTGCTCGCGGTCTATTTCAGTATACAAGTACGCCTAAATATAGGAGCTTTTATGTAAACGGCGGCGCTCATAAAAAAGGTTAAAACCGTGATGCTGCGTCACCCTGCAGTCCTTTCCTTTCCACATATGCGGCATCGCACAACGAGGTGCGGATGCTCCTGCATCACGCACCATGTACCAACAATGTATCTCAACCATATAATATATGAATCAATCATTCCATAGCCCATGTACCATAAGATATATGAATAAAGTAACATAAAATGTGTACCTCTAAAAATTACCAAAAAACCAAGATTATATACCAAGCAAATGCCTCATCCATGCAACTAATATGTGCCTCAAGCATGTCCCAATTCCTCAATAATATACCAAATACTTGCCTCAAACATGCACCATAACATTATCAATATGTAACCCTAAAAACATGCATATAAAAAAACTTGTAACTCTACAACATACCTAGTGTATGTGATCACAAAATTGCATACCTTCCTCAACTTCAACAACAAGACAATAACATCTTCATCAAACTTTACCTTAGTCTCACGGGACTAGTTTTTGGATTAGTCATAAACCCTAAATTTCAACAAGAATAACCATGTAATTGCAATCAATAAAGGTATTAAAATTCTACCCAATATTATTCAATATATTCTCTACAATCCCTAGAAGTTTCACTGCTTGGAACATCACAGAAAAGGAGTTATAGCCAAAATGGCAGACCTTGCCAATTTTTGGATTATTCTAGAGAGTAAACTTGTAGAGCATGCCAAACATGAAATATTTGATATATATCTCTTAACATCATAAAAAACCTACTACAGACTATAATATATCCAATTTATTTTGTCTCACTGAATTTGGATCCTCTATGACAAAGTTATCACTATTTTACCCAGAACACATGTTTGAGACAAGTTTTAGAACTAAGAAAAAAACCTATTTTCCACAAAGTGTATCTCTGAAAGTAATACAACCCATATGTTGAGCTATTTACCACATGTACCTTGACATTTCTTCTAAACATCCTCCAATTTTTACTATCTGAATCATTCTAGAAACAAACTTATAGCTAAAATGGTAAGATGCCCTGTAAATAACATACCATAGAACACATCCTCACAAGACTTGGAATTTTTCCCTTCTTTACTTCAACTTCCCTCTGAAAAATACCTCATATATACTTGGTCTCCTCAGATAAAAATCACTTGATTTTATGTTACAAATGAACTCCTAGGTGCCATATTTATACTAGATTTGGCACCCTCTTTTTAGGGCCGACTAAACACAAATAAAATTCAATTTAGTTTTTAATGATTATTTCATTGGTGTCAACTTTACCAAAAACATCCTTAATATTTATTTTAATATTTATTGAAATGAGGCTGACTTGTAACTTCTTGTTTGCAACAACTTTACCCTTTAAATAATGACTTGTAAGTGCTTAGGGGATTCTTAACCATTCTCCGAGGCTTCCAAGTTCATGAGCGCATATCTCCTCAATAGTGAGGAACCACGTTTCGTACCACTTGTCGAGGAATATCCATATATGAGTGTATTACTTGCATTTGTCTTTTCCTTAATTTCCTTATTCCTCAAACAACTTTGGGCCTCATGACCACACCTCCAAGGCTTCGTATAGACTTCATCAAATGCACCCAACACATATGATAGCATCAACCACTCCATCAATGACCGTTAAATCATCATCAATATCGACCATATATCTAGGGCTTCCAGACTTATCCAAGGCTTGACATCAATCTCCATGGGTTGACATCAATGACAACCAACTATATAAACCAACTCTCCAACAATCTCCCCCATTGGCATTGATGTCAACATTGATGCTCCAACAATCATGCTCCCCCTCTGAACATTGCTCCTCATCAATATTTCTCACTCTTCGCCTTTGACATCAATGGAAAAGGGTGTTGCTTCTTAGGGATGCTCCCCTTATCATCTTGCATCTGTTCTTTATGTTTGTTACCATGCCTTTATTATTTATTTCCTTCTTTGACAAAAGATAACTCCCCATGTCCATATGTCTCCCCCTCTCTGCATGGTACCGATATTCCTGCATGTATGCCTTTTTGTGATGATTTTTCTTCACTCGATTTTTTTGTAATATGTATATCAATGTAGGGCTACCTATATATGTTTCCTTTCCTCTCTTACATTGTTTTTTATTCTCCATTGGTTCTTCCTCTTGAATTTCACTGACATATGTATAAATAATTCAAAATTTGATTTCTTGATTTACTTGTCATGTTCACTTGACCATAATGTTTAAAAATTTCCTTCTGATGATATAGCTTCTACTAGATATTTCTCTTTCCTTGTTATGTTATTCCTTTCACTGCTTTTCCTTTTCGTGACTGACTAATTCCACTTATTCCAATTGTAGATATGTTGTTATGCATCTGACCTGTGTTTCTTGTACCTTCTAAGAATCTCACAAATCCATCTCTGTCCTTATGTAACAAATTTTTCATAAACATGCTACTGAACTATCCACAATGAGGACCCATCTGTCACTGTACCATTCTGAAGACTTCTCTTGAATATACTACAATCGACCATCACATGTTCTTATTGATCAGATGGAATCAAATATGTCCATTGATCTAATCTATCTTCTGATCAAACTCTGCATGTCTGGAAAAGCATGTACCTAATATATCCCTACTTGAATAAAATCATAAACTTATACTTGTGCAATTTCCAACTGATACTTGTGTGGGAACACTTCTTTCTCAATCATTCAATCTGTCATTTTGTACTTCTTCTATCTGAATGCTCTGAATCTTTCTCTACAAACACTTCATATTACTCGAAATGTGGTTCTTTGATCTATGTTTTCCACTACATGGACTCCCCCTGTTCAACATACATAATTAATGGGATTCTTCAAGTTAGGTGGCTCAGAAAAATACATGCTCTGATGAAAAGTAATATTATTCTTCATCTATAGACTCATCATCTTTCTGAAATATGACTTCTTCCTTTCTTCCTGTGGATTGATCTTGCACTACAATTCTTGAAAGTACAATATCTTGAACCTATTATTTATTCACCTGCTCTTCTTTTCTATCCCGTACAACTGTAAATCCCATGATCTCTAGGACCTAGTATTTATTCACCTGTTCTTAATTTTAGTTTCTTCTCCAAACCCTCCTACATCTGACATCTTTTTTTTTTCTTGTAGATTTGTCTTCATCTTGTACTATTTCCAATCCTGAGAGTATGACTTTTGGGTGTCCTTCATTCATCTGATATTTCTTTTGTTGTTCTTGTTTTCTTTTCCAAACCTTATTATATATGATATCGATGTTCTTTCTCAAAGAAGTATCCATCATGATTCTACAATCATGAGCTATGTGTCTGTAGTTATGGTACTTGTAACATTCGATGTCATGTGGGGCCACATAATCTTTTCTTGTTTGAACATTTCTTTCATAATCCCTGCAATATGCAACTTTATGTCCAAAGTTAGTACAATAAAAGAAATGACCATAAAAGAAATTTGCGTACCTAGGAGTGAATGATCTTATTTTTTGTCTAGTCCTTCTAAATTTCTTCCTTATGTAATCATGATATTCTCTTTTGTGGATCTCTTCATCATGGTTGAATCATCATTTCTTTCTGGACGTGGTAGGTCTTGTTGAATATGCATCTCTATTATTCTTTTTTTATTCCTTTTTACCATGATTCCTTGCTTTGAGTACTTCTACATAAATCTTACTCTTTTCTTCATTTTTCTTTTCTCACACTATGGAATGCTTATCTTCATTCTCTACTACTAATGTGGATGTTTCTTGTCTCTTGAATGTTCTTTCTAAGCTTGAGATTTTTACTTCTCAATGTGACAAATTCTTCTTCAAGCTTCTCAACCTCTTCTTCTTTCTTCATCATATGAATCTTCATGACTTCTTTTGTTTTCTTTACTTCTTCAAGTTGGATCTTCAATGTGATGATTTATTTTTCAAGTATTCTCTCTTCTTGATCAAATCCTTCTTGAATATGATTTAAGTAATCAGTTCTTTTAGTTCTTTCCCTAATATGATCTGTCAGTATCTTCTCTCTCTTTTCTACTTCCTTTCTTTCAGTTTCTATTTCGGCTTCCAAACACTGCTTCTCTTCCATCTGACTTTTTTTATTTTTATTCAATATTTCTGGTTTCTTCTAGCTAAAATTTTAGTTTCATGATGACCTATTTGGATTCTTTGGAACTTTATAGAGAATTATTTTTGGCTAATTGTTCTTCAAGTGACTGGTTCTTCTTCCTTTCTTTTGTTAGTTCATCTAGAGCACTGAGTAATTATTCTTCAATATCCTTTTCCTTTTCAATCTCAAGATTTTTTTCTATTTCATTGGGCTATTATGTCTCATCACTTTCAATCTTAAAATAAGGGCATTCAATTTCAATATTTCCTCATTATTCACGTGTAAAGAAAAATAACTCACTTTTGTTGACTACAAACTCTTCTTCTTTTGAATATGTCTTACATGATGAGCATCTTACCTCTTGTTCTATACCTAAACATTCTTTATAAATATTTGACTATGTAATGTGATACAAATATATATTATGTATTTTATCCTAGAGTTCTTTAGTTGATGAACATTTTCCCACTTTTTCCTTTGTTGAATCAAGAAATCCTTCCAAGATAAAATCCAATGTTATTTTGTTGTTCCTTTTCAATTCCTTCTTGGTTGTAGTCTTTGGTTTATTTGTAGCATTGTATCTTGTAACAAATGAGTTCCAAACATCATATCTATGTTACCGTAAAAATACCCTTGTTAGAAAAAAAGGATCACGGAGCAATAAAATAAAACAAATGAAAAATAAAACACAAAATATACAAAATACAATAAAGACATAGATATACATGGTTCACCCAGTGTGTGCTACACCCACCACAGAAATTTCCAGGTCCTTACTTTATTATTATCCATCAAAATGAACGGATACAACCTATAACACACCCATTGTAACTTCTTTTTCTTTCTCTCACAATATCCTCTCTCAGAATATAATATTTGCAATAATACATAGCCGCAATACAATTCCATCATAAGAGAGGGTTTCCTTCTAGGTGAAAATAAAATAAAATAAGTTCTACCATCAAATATACGACCTTATAATGAACGATCTAGATTGACTATGAAATTACAATATTTTACAAGGAATATTTTCCCAAATTTTCACTTTGGGGGAGCTTCCCCCGAATCCCCCGCTAGGGGGGTGCTAAAAACAATTTCGTCACCCCCCTTGGAGATATTTGTGGGGTGTAAATTCTTTCCACACCCCCCCCCACCCATTATGGAATGGGGTCCAAGAATGACTGAAAAAAACTTATGAATCAAAAAGATAATCAAGATCCACAATAAACAATCTCCCACTTGGAGACTGGTCACAACAACTCCAATTTTGTTTTACCTGATGGACTATACTCCACCTTGGACCTAGAAAATTTCTCATCTTCACCATCATGCTTGAATACCAATTAAACTGAGCAAGAAATCAATTTTTCCCTAGTGACTCCCTTTGTTAACATATCTACGGGAATCTGGCTAGTAAGTATATTTTCAAACTTCAAATTTCCATATTCCAAGATGGATCATACAAAATGGTACCTGAGTTTTATATGCTTAGTTTTCGAATGGAAGGCTGATTTATTTGCAAGATGAATGGCACTCTTGATGTCACAGTACAACCTTCTATTCTCATACTTCTTTCCCAATTCCTCCATAAACCTATGTAACCAAATCATCTCTTTTCTAGCCTCTGTAGCATCAACATAATCTTCTTCTATTGTTGAAAGTGCAACAACCTTTTGCAGTTTCAAAATCCAACTTACTCGTGTTCCACCTACAGTAAAAACATACCCTTTGGTTCTCCTCCTGCTATCTTTATCACCTTCCATATCTAAATCAACATATCCCTATAGAACAATGTTTGAACCTCCTAATCATAATGCATGAGTAGTAGTACCTCTCAAATACCTCAGAATCCACTTTAGTGCCACCCAAATTGTTCATATACCTTCTCACAACTCCCACTACATGTGCAATATATGGTCTTGTGCAAACCATCGCATACATCAAACGGCCAACTGCTAATGAATAAGGAACCCTGGACATGTATTATATCTCCTCATGTGTCTTGGGACACATTTCCTTAGTTAATTTGAAATGGATGGAAAAACGGTGTATTAACTGGTACTTAACCTTTCAAACACCTTCTCTATGTACTCACCCTGAGACAATGTCAATTTGTTATTTTTACTGTCTCTTGTTACTCTCATACCAAGTATTTTCTTTGCAGCACCCAAATCCTTCATCGCAAATTAATTAGCTAATTTATTCTTGAGAACATTTATATATTTCATATTAGACCCTACAACAAGCATGTTATCTACATACAATATTAAGATAATGTAACTTTCATTTTCTATCCTTTTAAAATAAACACAGTGATCAAAATGGCATCTACTACAACCTTGTTCTGTCATAACTTGTCAAACTTCAAATACCATTTCCTTGGAGCTTGCTTTAGGCCATATAATATATTCTTCAACATGCATAACAAATCATCCTTCCCTTTGACCTCATACCCCTATGGTTGTTGCATATAAATCTCTTCCTCCAAATCCCCATGGAGAAAAGTTATTTTTACATCTAACTGTTGAAAATGAAAATATTCTAGTGCCATAAGACTTAGAATAGTCCTAATTGAAGTCATCCTAACAACAGAAGAAAGAATTTCATCAAAATATATACCATTATTTTGTGCAAACCCATTTACAACAAGACTATCCTTGTACCATGTTTTTCCTCCATATTCTTCCTTCAACCTACAAACCCATTTATTCTACAATTCTCTTTTTCCGATAGGAAACTGAACCAAGACCCAAGTATGGTTATTTACCAAGGAATCCATTTACTCTTTCATTCCTTTCTCCCACTTCCTTCTAGTGCCTACATGCATTTCCTCTTCATAACATTCTGGTTCATCATAACCAATCAACAATAAATAATACAATGAAGGAGAGTATCATTCAGGGGGTCTACTTAACCTACTAGATATTCTAAAAACACTTGCAGGATTTTCATGTGCATGTTTCTCCTGTTGTTTTACATTTTGATTTTTTGGTACCCCTTGGACTCTGGATCGAGTCAGGGAGTGTGCTATTGGGGTTTGATTGTTTACTGTGATTTTAGTACATTTGATTAGATGATATGATGTGAACACGTTTTGACATGATTGTTGATGATGTAGGCTGACAATAGCTTGCCAACCTGACTCACATATGGAGTAAAGGGGCCACACACGACTACAAGAGATGTTGAGGGAGAGGGGTGGACAACAACCTTGCCACAACCTACTAGCACTCCCACTGTGGCTCGAACTGTAGGTTAACGATTACCTAGTTAGAGATGACCCGCGATGCCATGGGAGCAGACTGTGAAAGTCGCTCACGATGATTCTAAGGGGGACGCAATAAGGGGAGGGCCTTATTCCTTAGAAGCCCTTAGTCTCCCATAAGTTCACCTGCCGGAGTGTTGACTCCAGGGGTTATTGATGTCTACCAATCAGTCAAGAAGCGAGTGGCACCCTTGGAGCACGTGGTGCATCCTGAAGGGAACGTCGCGCAAAATAAACAAAAGGGCAAGTGGTACCCTTGGAGCACATGGTGCGTCCTGAAGGGCACACCGCACAAAAGAAACAAAAGAGGCGAGTGGCACCCTTGGAGCACGTAGTGCGTCCTGAAGGGCACGTCGCGTTGATGATGATAGAGGGCTGAACCTAGATTGCCCTAAGACATTTAACACATTAAGAAATTTTAAAACAACTGCCCTAATTAAATGTCACCCAGTTTAGGATCTAAGTCCTAAGTCTGAAACTTTGCTAGGGGTAAAATTTTGTCTACCCTTGAGAAAACATCTCTAAAAATTTAAAATAGTAAAATTTAAAATAAAAACCCTTTAAGTAATAATGTGGTCTTCATAAATTTTTGGGGTAAAATAAAGAGAGTAATAAATTAATTAAAAGATGTGGACTTAAAATATAAAGAAGAAATTAATTATTTTTAATTTTTGATAGTTTTAAAATATGTTGAATTAATAGTAAAAGGGAAAAAGGGGTTAAATTGCAACTGTCGTTTTTAGCTCTAATAAAAAGGGGAAAGAGGGAAATTATAACATTTAGGAAACTAGGGAATGGAGGTAACTTAAAAAGGGAAAGAGGGGAACTTATGGTAAAAAGCGAGGTCAACTTAGTAGGGATGATTTTAGGGGCTAAATTTCGCTCATGGGCTATTTTTCCATGTTTTTTCCAAAAATGAGATTCACTTTTTTAAAAATGATTCACCCAAATTCTATAGGATAAAATTATTTTACCTTAAAAATCGCCAAAATTTTATAAAAAATATATAAAATCCTTAGAAATTTGAATATTTTTACAAAAATATCGCGAATCATTGATAGTTTCCATATGAAGGATTAGTAAGATTCACCAAGGTTTCTACATTTTAAAATAAATTTCCATCCTTAAAATCATCCCTGCAACTTAGTAAAGAATCTGCAATTAAGAACCTTCTAAATTGAACTAAATTAGCAACTTGATTTTAGGGAAAGTATTTAAAACCTGTAAGGGAATCTAGGGACACCTAGGAGTAAAAATATGAGTAACTCTAGGTGGGTGAGGGAATTAATACAGTTTAATAAATTAAAGAAAATAGTTAATGGAGAAACGTGGGGGATGGATGACACTTGTATGAAGGAGAGTTTTTAGAAGATTTTTATTAAAACTTAAATTAAATGAGATTTAGGGAAGGATGGAAGTTCTAAAACTCTATAAAAGAAAAGGAAGAGAAGGAAGAAAGGGATCGACTGTTAGCATAACGTTACGCTGCTGGATTAGTGACTTGATTGATTACTTGTGGGGAGTTGGGTTTTCCCACCTCAGATAGGAGTGGTAGCTCGACCTTGCGAGGTGAGATGGGAGCTAGACTTGCCATCTGGATGGTGTGTGGCCCCTTTACGGCTTGGGGGGATGAGGGGGAAGGAGAGTACCCCTAGCATTGGCTGGGAGGTACCGGTGAGGTCTCGACGGTCGGCAAGCGAGAGTTGCATAGAGAGCACAGATGACACTCAGAGCAGGCAAAAAGGCAACGGTACGCTTTTTTTTGGTTGAATGATAGAATGTTGTAGGATGTATGATTTAGATCTGCATGTGTTTTAAGTAGGTAAACTGATTGTTTAGTTTCATGACTGAATTTGTATAGCCTAGCTGAATGATTGTTGATTGATTTCCATGACCTTCACCTTTCCGCATGTCATGGCCACCCTGTGTGTTTATTGTGACCTTGCGATTGTTTTTCCTTTCATCCTTAGCTCGTCAGTCCTTGCTTGAGCAGTCAGCTAGGAGCCTGATCTACGGTCGTCGCCTTAGCATTAAAAGACCTATGGATCTCAAAGCCCTACTTTTTTGTGCGAGGATGGTGAAGCGAAGGATGAACCCATCCGTCTACCTTTGTTTTTGTTCTTGGATGAATGAATTCCTTGCGCCTTTAGGTAATTGAGGGCCTCTGCATCGTGTTATCACTTCTCTATGAAAACATCTTATTACTCTCTACGTTTTTAATATCAACGCTGTGTTTTTGGGATGGCATTTTATTTTCTGCATTTTAATGACTGTTTCTAGCTCTTGATTAGTAAGTCTTAGCATTATTAAAATGTGAAGGACAACGTTCGATTATATGTTGACTGCGTTTTACACTTGATTGATAGTAATTATATGCCTTTGATGACAATAATACCTTACCTTCATTACCATGTTTTCACCCCGAAAGTATAATCGTGTAATTTGTTTGGAGTCTAAATTTTTGCTTGATAAGATGTAATATGTGTAATTATAAAATGATAGTAGTTGGTAAATCATTTACACAGTCACTTTAATACCTTGTTTTTACCCAGCAATGTAATCGGTGTAAATTGTTAGGAAGTATTGATTTTCTCTTGATAAGATGTAATATGTGTAATTATAAAATGATAGTAGTTAGTAAATCATTTACACAGTCAGTTCAATACCTTGTTTTTACCCAGCGAATGTAATCGGTGTAATTGTTTGAAGTCTTAATTTTCTCTTGATAAGATGCAATATGTGTAAATGAAATCGACAGTTGCAAATTTTCTACCCAGTCAATGGTAAACTGATACACGACAATAATGTATGGAGGTAATGAAAAATTTGTTTACACAACAAACTTGTGTAGGTGTGAAATGTACTCAGTCTAAATTTTTATAGAGCATTGAATTCGCTTTTAATAAGTATTTCACCCGGTGAGTCTATTGGGAAGCGATCCCTTCTTCGTAGAGTTCACCCCCCTCTCGATTTGATAGTATGTTGATATAGTCTCATTGCGTTCTTCTTGCCTGAGCTGGATTGATGATGTATGCGTCCCTCTGCACCTTACCTATGTTTGGAAGGATGGCCTACACATATCTTTTTCCTTTGCAGTTTAATTCATGTTTTACCTTTACACAACGATATCTTACCTGTCAACACAATTTCCTACTAGACGGAGGTTATGAATGACAATGATTTCTTTTATTCTTATCTAACAACGAATATTAATTATCTATGGTTGCGTTTGCAACAAATATGGACAGTGATTCTAGAGGTCGTGTAATAGTGATTTCGATTTTTATTTTGTATAGCAACAAGTGCACATGTTCAATGGCCAGCGAATGCATACTCTAATGTATGATTAATAGTTGTAATTACCTCGACATTTTTTTCAGAAGATTTGTCCGTTTTGTATTCCTGGAATGCGTGTATCAGTCTGAAATTACCTCAACGTTTTTCTCGGCTTATGTCTATTGTATTCTTGTTGTGCGTGTATCAGTCCAGAATTTACCTCACATTTTCCCACTAAAATCATGTATGTTTTGTATTCTTGGCATGCGTGTAACCGTCCGAAGTTTACATCAACGTTTTTCCCATCATTTACGTATGTTTTTGTATCCCTGGAATGAGAATTTATGTCCATTGTAACAATGTTTCATTTGCGGTCCAGTTTTGTACTAAAATAATAAGTGTCATTGAACATGGTAAGCACAACGATTATCCACACTCGTAGTTCCCTTGTCTAGTTCTAGTGCATCCTTATATTATATGTTTGTTTATATATAAAATATTCTATCAACTTACCCCTCTTCATTAATGTTTTGTCGCCAATTTAGCTTTGTATAAAAGGCAGAGAAGAATTAAATATATATTTTTTTTCATTGTGCGAGGAGTTTTTAATTTTACAAATGAATTAAATGACTTAGAAGCAAGGGATAGTCTTAGAAACAACCTTGGAAAACAATCTTAACTCTATCTTAACCCTAATAACAACAAAGATTCACGATTCTTAACCAATCTCTCGAGTTTTGATACTTGAAGGTTGTTATGTAGGATAACACATGGATGATTTAAGACACCTTGTGCTAGAATAGGGTCTCGATGGCCAGATGGTTGAGGTACGCCTAGGTGGTCGCACTCTTAAGCCTCTTGACTATAGTTACGTTGCGCAATATTATTGGTTGAGTTTTTGTTTTTGCTAATTTGTTGTTAGTTACAGTAATGGGTTACTTGAGCCTTTTTGCCTTAATTCCATTTGTGTATGGGGGTTGGCCATAGATATTGCATCACGCATGCTTACTTTGTAGGAAACAAGAAATCCTTCAGGAATTGCAATTTTTTTCTGAATAATGTCACCTGGTGTCTTTTCGACTTGGGATTGGGTGCTTGGGTATAGCCCTTGTGTCCTTTGGCTTATATTTGGTCTCCTAGCATGAGGGAGGGGTGTTTGCTTGATTTACAGGTCTAGATAAACGATGTTTCTCTAGGTTTATTGTCACGCCTAGCACCTAGTAATGACATGATACTTGAGGAGGGGATCATTGCATGCCCCCTGGTAGCAAGGTTATTGATAACTTGGACGGAGTTTGTGCTTCCTGAGGTGGGCATTCGTTCGTAGAAATTGATGAGGGCACTTGGTTGTGACACCTTAGTGCGGTTGGGTTATCCATGCCGCAAAGGTTTCCTGGTCGGGTCGTCAAGCCGTTGTGTCGGATTTGTGGGTGTTGTCCTTTAGCTTGTAGGCGTCATCGTGTCTGTGTCGAGTGGGTAGTCGTCCCTTCTTGTTTTCATTCCTTCGACCAATTGCTAGATGTGCCGGCGTGTAGAGTCATTGTTAACGGAGGCCTAATCTACAGGAGATTTGTTGTCATCGGGTTGTGCAGTTCGACTATGTGGCTTTTTCGCTTTCCGCTTCAAAACATTGCACTCTCTGGGTCGCTGGTAGTTGTAAAACTGGGGACGTTACATTTTCACTGATCTCATCAAACACTGTATATTTTGGTTTTTCATTTTCCTGTTTCTTTCCCTGCAACTAATCTTTGTACATGACCTTCTCATTGAATATGACATCTCTAATCCTAATGTCTTTTACTTTCATAATCCCATAAGTGATAACCAAAATCATTAACATCGTATCCAATAAATGTACACTTCTTGGATTTTTCCTCAAGCTTTGTTCTATTTTATTTATCAATATGGACAAATGATTCACAACCGAAAGTCTTCAAAAAAGAACAGTTTACCTTTTTACATGTCCATGCCTCCTCTGGAATTCCACCATTCAAAGAGATTTAAGGTCCTTTTTTTATTAAGTAAACAACAATATCTACAACATTTCCCATAACTGTAAGGGAAACCTAGCACGCAATCTCATACTCCTTGCACTCTCCATGATTGTCCTGTTCATCCTTTCTGACACACCATTTTCTTGTGGTGTTCCTAGAACTGTTTTCTCTCTACGAATCCCATGGTATGAACAGTAGTCATCAAAATCATTCTTGCAATATTCACCTCCATTTTTTTATATGAGACACTTCAACCTTTTTCCTATCCCAATCTCAACCAAAGCTTTCCATTTCTTAAAAATATCAAAAACATCAGATTTTTTTCAAATGCAATAAACCAAAGTTTTTCTAGCTTCATCATCAATAAAAGTGACATAATAACAATATCTAGCAAGAGATGATACCTGAGATGGTCCCCATACATATATATGCACAAGATATAACTTTTCATTCTTCTTTACCTTTCCAACTCTGCGAAATCTGACTCTCTTTTGTTTTCCATAAACACAATGCTCACAAAAATCCAAATCAATTTGTTTAATATCTAGAAACAAATTTCTTTTGTGAATTATCTGCATCCCCTTCTCACTCATGTGTCCAAGCATATGATTCCATAGTGTTGTATCCACTCCTATAGAATCTAAAGAGGTAGAAGAGTCAATATTACCTATACATAAATACAATGTACCTACCTTCTCTACTTTTTATTTCACCAGTGATCCTTTTGTGACCTTCTACGCCTTATCTGTAAATCTATATATACAACCTTCACTTTCCAATTGCCCAATTGAAATTATACTTTTCCTTAGATCTAGAACATGTCTTAACTCTTTCAACAACCATTTGTCTCCATTCTTTTGCTTTATTTGTACCTTTCCCGTTCCAACAATTTTACATGGTCCATCATCACCCAAATGAACCTATCCTAAATCACCTTGAACATAATCTAGAAACTGTTTCCTATGGGGTGTGGCATGAAATGAATCCCCTGAATCTACTACCCAAGAATAAAAAATATTATCTACAAAGAGAATCGAAGAATCTTGTAACACATCACCTATTACATTCACTTCTTTAGTTTTCTCTTGTTGTCCATCTCTTTGTTTCTTTGGAGGTCTACAATATTTCTTCAGATGTCCTTACTTCCCATAATTCCAACACTCTATATTTCCTAGTCTAGATTTGGATCTTCCATTCCTAGAATTACCATGGTTCCCTAATCCCTTTCCTATATCCTTTTGTCTTCCGATGTTCTCCACAGTCAATGCATTACCTGATGTCTCATCTGTTCCTTTCTGTCTCATTTCCCCGCTAAGGATAACACAAACAACAATATCAAATTTTAGAGTGTTTGAACTAGAGACATAGTTACTTACAACCATGACAATGTATTTCCATCTTTCTGGAAATGAGCACAATATTAGAAGATCCTTGATGTCATCATCAAAGTCCACTTTTACAAAACTTAGTTGATTATTAACTGTATTAAATTCATTTAAATTATCTACAACAGACCCACCTTCTGAAATCTTCATATTAAATCATCTCTCCATTAGAAATACCTTAGTGTATGCCGAGGGTTTTTTATACAGTTTATCCAATGTGTCCATCATCTTCTTCATTGTCTTTTCTTTTGAAATATTGAAATCTATTGACGTTGCCAGGATTAGTCGTATCGTTCCTAGTGCCTTCCTCTCATGAACCTCCCATTCTTTATCCTTCATGGTCATCATATTCTTTGATATTCCATCCAATGGTAGGAATATATCCTTCTGTTATAAATATTATTCCATTTGCATCTTCCATAACTCATAGCTTTGGCCATTAAATTTCCCGACCCTAAACTTTCCATCTGCTTCCATTACTCCCACTTGAACTAGGAACCCTCTTTTCCTGTGAGTTACCTTTCTCTCTGATATTAGTTGTTAGAAAACAAAGGATCATTGAGAAATAAAATAAAACAAATGAGAAATCAAACACAAAATATACACAATACAATAGAGACACAAATATACGTGGTTCAACCAGTGTGGGCTACATCCACCAGAGACATTTCTAGGTCCTTCCTTTATTATTATCCAACAAAATGAAGGGATAGAACCTAAATCACACCCATTGTAACTTCCTCTTATTTCTCTCACGGTCTCCTCTCTCGGAATACAATATTTGCAATAATACAAAGCCGCAATAAAATTCCCTCATAAGAGAGGGTTTCCTTTTTGGGACAAAAAAATGTAAAATAACTTGTACGTTAGATATGTGACCTTATAATGAATGGTCTAGATTGACTACAAAAGTACAATATTTTACAATTAAATATTTCCCAAAATTTCACTTTGGGGGCACTTCTCACCCCCTGGACCCTCCTGGCGATAGTTGTGGGGGGGAAATACCCCCCACACCCCACCTTTATGGAATGGCATCCAAGCACAACTGAAACAGACCTTTGAATTATGAAGATAATTAGGCTCCACAACCAACAACCCTCATCTTATAGCTCCACAGTTCATACTGCATACCCTTCTAACCATTGAACATTGGTGCTCAATTCATATTATACTTCGTGATCTACTTTCTAGTGGTTAAATTGTTTCCTTGAAGGAACCGGCTATGATACCAATTCTTGGAATACTAAGAGGGTGGGGTGAATCAATATGAACACTTTGTACCACTTTTAACCAAAATATATATTATTTCACTTTATCAACAATGTTCAACAGTTTATCATCAATGTATCATTTATGATTGCAATGAATACATCAGGAGTATATAATCATAATAAACATCACATCAAATAAAAAGTATGCTAGTATTTATGTGGAAATACAAATGGGAGAAAACCACAAGAATTCTTTCTTATATATAAAAAAATCCATTCATAGGAAGAACCAACTTCCCAATTCTCCAGTTGTAACTAGAAGGAGGATACAACCCTCTATTTATAGGATCCAACCTAAAGGAAGCTACAAATCATTTAATTCTCTAGCTCCAACCAGGAGGAGGCTACAACTCTCTTGATTCTCCAGCTCAAACCAAAATATCTCTACAACCACCTAGTTCTCAAGCTCCAACCTGAAGGAATCTCCAACTCCCTGATTCTATGGCTCCAACCAGAAGAAGGATACAACCCCCTTTCCTTTCCCAATCATGATACCTTGAAGTATACGTGTAGACTAACTATCACTACCACAATCGCTTCCATTGTCACTTCCACTATCACTGTCACTGGCATTGTCATTTTCACCGATACTCAATCAAATCCTCTTACATGGATCATATACCAAGGACACCTCTCAACTAGATGTCCAACATCATCAACACATTCCTCTACCAAACATGTACCAATATCACAAACATATCATTAACCATGTACCAAATCATGTACTAAACCATCGATATTTACCATACCAAACACCAATCATGTACCACAACCTGTAGCACACCAAGTGCATCAACCATGAAACAACACTTGCATGAAACCGTGCATCAACCATGTACCAAAAATTGTGCCAAAATGTGCATCAACCAGGCACCATAACTTGTACCATATGAATCAACCATTAACCATGTACATCAACATCATACCAAGTAACAATCATGTACCATACCATGTATCAACCATGTACAACAACAACGTACATCAACACCTGTACCATACCATGTAACAAAAAAGTATCTCATCCATATATGATATCACTCAATCATGCCATACACCATGTACCATATGATATATCAATAAAGTACCATAAAATGTATACCTCAACAAAGTACCAAACAAACAAGATCATATAACAAGTAGATGCATCAACCATCCACCTAATATGTGCCTCAAGCATTTGACAATGCCTCAACAATAATATATCAAAGACTTGCCTAAATCATGCAATGTAACATCATCAAAATGTAACCCTCAAAACATGCATATAAACATACCTGTAACTATGAAACATACTTGGTGTATGTGATCACAGACCTGCATACCTTCCTCAATTTCCACAACAAGAGAATAACATCTTCATCAAACTTTACCTTAGTCTCACGTGACTAGTTTTTGGATTAGTCACAAACCCTAACTTTAAAAAGGAATAAATTTGTACCTATAATGAATAAAAGGTATGACCATTGTACCAAATATGACTTAATATATTCTATGCAATGTCTCCAAGTTTCACTACTTCAAACATCCCAAAAAATGAGTTATAGCAAAAATGGTAGACCTTGTTGAATTTTGGATTATTCTATGGAGAGGACTTGTAGAGCATCCCAGATGTGGAATATTTGATATATAGATCTAAAAATCATACACAACATACTAAATATTGTAATATATCCAATTCTTTTGGTCACACTGAATTTGGATCCTCTATGACAAAGTTATGACTATTTTACCTAGAATACATGTTTGAGACTACTTTCTAGAATAGGAAAAATTCCTATTTTCCATAGAGTCTATCTCCGAAAATACTATGACCCATATGGTAAACATTTTACCACAAGTACTGTGACATGTCTTCTCAACTTCCTCCAATTTTCACTATATGAATCATTCTAGAAACAAAGTTATAGAGGAAATGGTAAGATGACCCATAAATAACATATGTTAGAACACATCCTCACAAGACTTCATCCTCCCTTGGAATTTCTCCCTTTTTTACTTCAACTTCCCTCTGAAAAAAGCCATAGATATCCTTGGTTACTGTTGGAGCTAGAAGTCACTCCTGGATTTCTTGCAGGAGCAGAGCCCGACGCCCATCAGTTTAATGTCACGATTTTTTTTAAAGGGATGATCAAATGGAGAAAGACTTGGAACAATATCGTATCAACTCAGAAACTAGGCCAAGCATGCATGGATGAGTGAGGTCTTGATAAACTTCAAACAGTGAGTCGTAGTAAAGGGTGAGTAGGGGGAAGACTTGCATCAGAAGAGTGCGAAGGTCTATCACAAACATCCAGTTTATAACAGACTGAAGAAGAAAGCATCCAAACGCAAAATCCTTTTACATTCAAACACAGAGGACCAGAGGGCACAGCAATGTCATAACAAATCCTTTATCACAACAAGATTTTTCATTCCACGTGAATCCTTTGACTATGGACTCCCTGGTATGAGATGGAACAGAGATGGAAAAAGAAAATTGTTTGTCATAAACCAAGAAATCTCAAACACAGAGGCATAACCAGGAAACCAGAATATTTGTTGAACTTTACAGTCGGGATCTTAGCTCTACCATCGATAGATACAAAAATGGCTAAAACGCCTTCATATACTCAGAACAACAACAACAGCAAAATCAAGACACTACATTGAAAGCTTTGCGTCTGCATGGCTTTCTGACAGTCAACCTCTGAAAGATTGTGCAACTTATGTCAGACGCAATCTAACTCTTTGAGAGTTCCAACGGCGAATCAACGTGCCTTAAATTCATGGCCGTGCTCTTCCCATTATGGCGGAGATGATGTCTAACTACCACCAACCACTTTAATAACTGCTTCTTGGGATTGAGAATGATCTGGCCAACTCAGCACTTTGGGACATGGGAGACTCCTTGGGCTGCCACCTGGAACAACTGAATGGCTTGACGAATAGGTATGGAGACTAGCACGAAGGATGGGGGCGCATGACAGGAATGATGGAACCGGACCAAGAGGGCGTGAAGGAGGTGATGAGATGTGAGAAGGGCGACAGAGGAGGGCACATGGCAAGAGACGATCAGCGGAGGAGGCAGGAAAGCAGATGCGATGGACACCTTTCAGTGGGAGGCTGACGTGGAGGGAAGGAGACACGAGGTAGGTGGTGTGTGGATGATGAGAAGGAAGGAAGACCAGGCGGACCATATAGGGGAGGTGGATGGATGACACATGGCAGCAGGAGAAGGGTGGAAAGGAATATGACATGATGGGGGGAGGGCCCACACAGGCTAAACATAAGGCAACTGAAAAGGGTGAGACTGACCAAGCGTCATTGATCCGGGCGTGCTAATCTGGGCCATCGGAAAGCTGCGTCTGCGATTCCGGAGCCCCCCCCTCCGCTTAAAGGTAGAAAGACAGGGGGGGTCCGGAATGGTCTTCATCGTCGTTGATCCGGGCGTGCTGATTTGGACCATTGGAGAGGTGCGCCCCCGATTTCGGACCCCCCCCCTCCGCTTAAAGGTAGAAAGGTAAGGGGGATCTGGAATCCAATATGCGTCGTTGATCTGGTTCTGCGGATGCCTTCCGTCTAGATCCGCCTGCTACTTACCACGGATTTCAGACCCCCCC
>SNQJ01S0002912.1:60315-87624 GCA_010110895.2 Picea sitchensis | reverse complement strand
GGGGGTCCGAAATTCGCTGTGCGCCGTTGATCTAGGCGCACAAATCCCAGTCGTCCAAGATTTATCCTCGTTTAACAAAGACGCACTCGCGCTCAAAACTTAGGACAAGTGGGTTTTAACCCATTCTTTCGCATTATATCCCCTTTACCAGAAATATCGCTAACAGTTACCTTAGATAAAAATAGATTTAGTTTATGTTACAAATGAACTCCTAGGTTCCTTATTTATACTAGATTTGGCACCCTCGTTTTAGGGACGACTTAACCCAAATAAAATTCAATTAAATTTTTAATGATTATTTCATTGGGGTCGAATTTACCAACAACATCCTTAATATTTATTGCAATGATGCCTACTTGTAACTTTTTGTTTGGAACAACTTTACCCTTTAATTAATGACTTGTAACTACTTAGGGGCTTCTTAACCATTATTTGGGGCTTCCAACTTCATGAGGGAATGTCTCCTCAACCATGAGGAACCATGTGGCATACCACCTACTGTTGGAAACGACATTAAATGAAATATCCATATATGAGGGTATTACTTGAATTTGTCTTGTCCTTCATTTTTGTATTCCTCAGACAACTTTGGGCCTCATGATCACACCTCTGTAGCTTCATGTAGACTTCATCAAATGCACCCAACACATATGTTGAAATCAACCACTCCATCAAATTATGACCACTAAATCACCATCAATATCAACCATATCTCTATGGATTCCAAATGTATGCAAGGGTTGACATCAATCTCCAAGGGTTGACATCAATGAAAACCAACTTTCCAAACCAATTGTCCAACAATTTAATGGGGAGAGGATGTAACATCCCTACATTTATAAACATTTGAATATTTTATGGTTATGTTGTGAAAGTTGGAAAAATACTTATTTGAAAATTATATCATCATAAACATTGATGATGATGAATATTGTTTGTAAATATTATTTTTGATTTATTATTAAACTATAAACAAACTAATTAGATAATCAAGTTACAAAGAGTAAATCATTATTCCATGGGAGAGGGAAAAGTGATAAAAACCACCACAATAAATAATGTCCATGAGTAAAAGTGTAAACCTACTCCCAAATATGTGGGATGTGAGTGAAAAAGCTAGCACAAAGTTAGGCCAAAAGGATTCTCTAGTTTTAGGAATGAGGCTAGCTTGAAAAAATATGTAGGCAAGCCAATTTATTTTTTTAGTGTAGAAAAATAAGAGACGATTATAGAGGAAGTAGGACACTCTTGAGTACTTGTGATGATTATTTGTGGTTGATGGTTCTAAGAAAGAATCAAACTCTGATTGATATGGAGAAGGTTATAGAATTTTTCAGACCCTATGGAATAATGATTTAAGATCAGGGTTGATAGGAACAAGTAATCTTGGTTGTTTTGCTCTATGGTTGGGAGGAGCTGGTTCTCTACTCAGTTTGTTCTCAGTCTTGAAGAAGGCTCAAATATGTTTTCTAAATTTTATTCATTTTGTTCTCATTAGTTATCACATTGCAATAACTAAGGACAATAAGTCTATAGAAATAATTACAATAGAGGAAATCTAGTTCTAAGTATTTTGTATGTTTTTCATTTCTATTCTATTGAGTTTTGGGTATAGTTGAATGCTGAGAAAATGTTTTTATTCTGGAAAGAATATTTTTTATATTACTACAACAATAAATACAATAAAATAAGGGTAGAACATGTAAAAACCTTCCCTAGAGACTGGGCTAATCTAAGGCATCTTACTTATAGTAAGTAGAAGAGGACATCTTATTGCACAACCGATCCTATTACCAAATCCGTTGGTTTACCCTACTTGGGATAAAAACCTGCGCACTATAGAATGTTTTAGGTATGAAAAGTTAGTTTTATTGTAGGAAACAAAAATCAATGTGCTTGTTTAGTTATCTTATATATAACATAGTTATAGTAATATTTTCCTTACACATGATAATTTCTTCTAATGGTTGCATTTTGGAAATTATTTTGTTATCAAACATAAAAGGATGTATCTTGGAAATAAACCATATGTACAGTAGGTATTGAAAGTGATAGTTGAAATATATATATATATATATATATATATATATATATATATGAAAGGAAAAGGGTTGTTACATAGTGAACCATATCATATTAATCTTTGCTAATAACAACCTAATAGTTTAAGAATAATAATTCCAAAAATAAATTGCTAGACCACATAAAGAATAATGCAAACACATTCTTCAATAGTTATCAGAAAGACGGGTATGGAAAATAAAAAAAAGGGGGTTTACATGTATATAATTATAGAAATAACCATAATGGAAAATAGTGTAAGAGACAACTTGGTTGAGAAACATGAAAGATTTGTAGTAAATACATAAACATAGACTCCAAGGATTAGATAAACCCTTTGCATAAAAATAAATATAAGGTCTTGTTGACCTAGTTGCGAGAAGAGAATGACCTTATTACATACTGTAATAATCTATGTATCGAAATCACCATAACACATACTCCTTGGAGTCAAAACTATTTGTAATACCCCAAGGTTGAGCCCATGTGAAATGTAATGATATTTATAGGCTAGTGAACCAAGTAAATATAAGTTGGTAGGATTGTGTGTTTAGGACAGAGAGCCTAGATGCTAAGGCCAATGGGCCTGATTTTGTATATGTAATTATGCAGATTATTAATAAGATACATCATTGCATGTAGACCGACCACGAAGAAAGAGTTATGGGGGACTAAGCTCCACTAGGAAAGGAAATGGAATGGGGTTGAGAGGCTAGAAAAGAGGGGCTAATCTTGAGGTATTAACCCAAGGAAATATTGTAATGTATTTCCTGAAAATACTAAAGTTGGGAAATAAACCCAGCTATCCTAAGTTCCTCTGGGGAGAGGAAAAAAATCCAAGTGGAGAGGAACAAGCTCCTGGAGAGCCAAATGTCACCAGGATGCATGCATATTTATGTGGGAATTTCCACCTTTGTGGGGGTTTTCTCTCACCATTATCACTCTTAGCATTATGACTAGTCTGGCCATATTTCTTCGCAAGTTAATTATTAGGATTGTTTCCATCCCTTGTCCAGTTCATGCATGCACTGAGAAGGAATGCAGCCAGATCCATTTCCACCATTGTTGAACCTCTTTCATCATGAACTTCTATAATTTTTGATTCGTTCCCTTGCCTTACCCGTTTTATTGTTGTGGTTTAAAGAGGCGTGTTGTCAGGCTCATGGTTGAAGAAGCAAGTTGTCAAGCCTGTGAGAAACTCTCTCTAGGAAAGAGAGTTTGATGGGGAAGTTATTTCTCCTTGAGGGAGTCCAACAACAACTACAGAGCTCTGATAATTTTTGATCTGTCATGTTAGTGAAGCCCTAGAAGGGAAGTGGAGAAGTTGATGGACTGTAGAAAAATGAAGGTTCATATTCCTGGGGTGGGATAGGCATGTGGGGAATGAGAGTGTGTGAGTAGTGGGCATAAGTAGGCTCCTTGGAGAGAATCCTTCCTATTTCATTGTGAAGCTTCCCATAGCCTCAACCTAGTATTTCTTTTCCCTGGTAGAGTTTAGTCCCAGCTTGGGGGTGACCCACTGCTGATAGCTTGGAGAAGTGTGGTCTAAGGCTGGGAGGTTTGTGGAAGGTGTGCACGTAGTCGGTGGTCTTCTCATAAAAGATAAGTACTAAATCTATGTTAATTATACATGACATGTTTAGGTACATGTCTGAATGTTATCAGAATTTCATGTATACATTGCATGTATGTGTTTATTGTCACTTCCACATGAATATGTGTATGAACAAAATTTTATATCTTTTTAAAATTACATTATATATATATATATATATTTCAGAGCATGATAGTTTCAATTAGCATGACCAACTGGGGTGGCTAGGTATGATACAATCTAGTTTTAGAACAATTTGGTTTTGAGTTGGTGACACTGTCCCCAGAAAGGGTGGCCGAGGGACGTTACAAATTGGCATTAGAGACCAGATTTCAACACTGAGCCTGATTTGGGCCACATGTTAGTTTCTATTGTTCTACCACATGGCGTCATATCCCGCAGTTCAAAGACTTGGCACTTTGAAGGAACTTGATCAAGAATTGTTCAGTATGAAAAGTCTCGAAGCTCCAAAGAGCAGAGTAAATCCTCTTCTTCCATAGGGAGGGTACAAGTCACAAAATATCCCATGGTTCAGAGGATTCAAGTCTTAAAAAATGGTGTCGAGGAATTTCGAAGGTCCGAATATCAGAGTCCATCATGACCATTGATCAAATAAGACACACGACAATAGATCCTATGGTCTGAACGAATGGTACTCCAAAGGATATGAGTTTTGTTTTTTGTGAATCAAGATCTCTTAGAGGGTCAGAGTTAGTCTCAATCATCAGATCATGTTGGCACAGGGGCAGACCCAAGGTTCAACGCTACAACAACGCACCAACAAAAACCTAACTACCTACCCTTTCGGAAACATCTGCGAAGCATATGAAGTCTCACTCAAGGTAGAGGCAGGGGTGGTTTCAAGACATAGGTGTCTATAACCTTAGCTGGGACACATATATGTTATTATAATACTTAATAGAGCACTTAACACTGTTAGTTAATCATTGTTTAACCAATATCTACTCTGCAGAGAAAATAGAGCATCGCAGCATTCAACCTGATCTAATGTATTTAAGCACTTAGCATAAAGAACTGGATTAGATCTAGCAGATTCAAGCACTAAGCACATTCACCTATATCAGATCTAACATCCTGATTCATCATAAGCACAAAGCATACGAAGATCTATCTATCTATCTATATCAAGCACTTAGCAAATAACACATAAATACATCAGAACATCGCATAGAGTAGAATAACACAATATTTACATGGTTCACCCCCACCCTAGGGCTACGTCCACCAACTCTTCTTCTTTATTAGCTTCAATCAGTCATCTACATGCACAGAGCCACAAAAAAACTACTCCGAATAGGAAAAAATATCTATGTGCACCTCACCAAATCCTCCTTCCCCAAGCTAGGTCTAGAACAAATACTTTCACAGTCTATTACAAACACTTGCACTTAGCACTACAGTTTATCACAATATGCAGAGAGCATCTACAAATCATACTTGCACTTAGCACTTAGATTATCATCCTTACATCACATAGATGCCCATTCCCCCCTCTCTCCTTACATTTCCTAGACATCTATTTGTACTTTACAAAATAGGCCTAAACATCAGTAAACCCATGGACTGACATCCCATTCCTATTACATATTCCCAAATCCAAAAAAGGACCCAAAAAAGGGTCAATATCCGGCGATCTCTACTTCTTCTTGCGCTCCATCTTCGACAGGCTGTCGAAGTCCCAAAATAGTCCAACTTGACCAAGGATCTCCCCAAAACTTGGTCAAGGGCCAACAGGCCCCCAACACTCACCTGTGACTCGTCCTGAGTCACTCTGGTCTGACTAGTTCTTCTTCGAAGACATCAAGATTGGCTCGATCTTCTTTGACTTGTTGCTTTTCTACAACCTCATGTTTAGAGAAATATTGGATGACCGCATCGTTGATAGGTCCCTCTAGATGTTGTTCAACTATAGTGGCAACCTACTCTAGCTCTGCTCCTTGGCCCTCTACCTCTGTAAATAGTTGACATGACTTGTCTTGTATGGGTTGGAGCCTCTAAGCTACTTTCATAACTCCACTCTAGATAATATGGATTTGAAGTTGGGTGGTCTGCTGCTCTTGGGCGAGATTCATTCTTTCCACAGCTGATAAGGAATTCAGTTGCGCCTGTATCTTTTTGGCTTGATACTTCAACTCTTGGAGTTGTGACTCCAGTGCCTTCAATTCTGGGTTCTTCATGAGTTTTTTATAGGTCTAGGCACTATGATAAGTAAGTTTCTTGCATTCCAAGGTAAGAGCCTTTAACCTTTCAACTGTGGGTGATTGCTTCTCTTTGTTCTCTTACATCTTGTGGGGTCTTAGGTACTGTGCGTAGCTCCAAATATATTATACATTGTTTAGTTGTTGAATGGATTCTGCGAGCTGGTTCACCTGCTGTGTAACTCAGTCTTCTACCTTGATTTATATGACTGTCACAGAGCGAAGTGCTCTGTTGTCCTCTTCTTTTACTTCGAGTTTCTCCACTAGCAACTATTCCTTTTCTTGTTGTAGATGTGATTTTTCTTCATCAAACTTCACTTGGAGAGAAATATTTTCTTGTTCTACAGCACTTCATTTCTTGATGAGTACTCCTTATACTTGTGTCAAAGCTTGGGTGGCTTGATGTGTTTCTTCCTGTGCTCATCGAAGTTGAGCTTCAACTGTATCAACTAGGCGGTGGAGTTGAGCTAGCTCATCTCCCAATTTTGTTTCTCCTGGACCAATGGATACTGCATGACTAGACTTTAGGGCCTACTGTACCCCTCAGAGTTCAATGTCAATTCAATCATACATCTCCTCTTACTTTTCTTCTTGTTTCTTTGTTATTTCTAGCGAAGCATCTTGCAGGGATGCTATGAGGAAGTCAAAGTCATCGGAGGTGAGGACGGTCTGCATCTTGGTCATAGTGGCCTTTGAATTATTCCGAGAGGATGTTTCAGAGGTGAGCCTTTCCTCTTCTTCAGGGGGTCAACCTCATCTCCTTGAATCTGTTCAACTTCTTTGTCATTCAACTCTTCACCATCACCTCCTTGCTCTGGTGATATGGAAGCAGTCTTCAAGGATGCACTATCTATCTCTTGGACCTCTTTTGTCTTCTTTATCTTGCTAAGTCCAGGTGTATCCTGCACAATTTTTGGGTTGCCAATGTCAGATATCTCCGTAGGGTCTACTGGAATAAAGAGGTCCGCCAACCAGTCCTTTGTGATATCCTCCAAGTCCTCCTCTGCCACCTTGTAGTAGTATTGAAGTTGTTGTTTGTGTTCATCGGCATGCGTTGTGATGTAAATAAAATGGTAATTCATGTTGAACTTCATCAAAGGCTGGAACCAGTGTAGAGTGTTCGGAGTCATGCGACGCTTGGACTATATGGATATCTTCAACTGATTGTAGTAGGTATGGAAAAAAAATTTTGACTGCCACTGTTTATTCATGTCGCTTGAGTACCATAGTGTACTAAACTTCACGGCCAGTGGATCAAAAGGATCGATTTCCGGGAAGGTCATACCTTTCGGCATCTCCTAGGCAATAAAATATATAAGGATCAATATCTGACTGAAATGAAATTCATATCCTTGATATTATTCTTCTCTGCAGTCGAGTTCCAACTGGTTCACCAGGTACTTTTCCCAGTTCATATGGAGGACTTCCACTCACTTCCCTGCAAGGTCAACTACAAAACTGATGACTTGGATGGTTCGGTTCTTTTGTACTAACTTCCCTACAATCAATTGATAGGAGAGGCACACTTTGCCACTCTATATAGAATCTACCTTGTAGCCTCGCGTTCCCTTCTCAACATCACCATAAGTGTTCTTGATCCTCTGTGCTAGAGTGCGATCCAAGTCTTTTCTGGGGTAAAAATCTTATGGATCAAGTCCTTGCATACTCAAGCTTGTGATCTGATTGATCAGTGTCAGATCAACCATTATACGATGGTTTAGCCAAAAATAACCACCATGGTAAGAAGACATCAATAGCTTGATACATGCATACACCTCCTGGGATCTTGATGATGTTCAACAGGGTGGAATGCGTGAGGTTCATAGTCCACAATTGGGGGATTATCTTTGAATTATTCCCCTTAGTTCTAGTCAGGTACCTATGTGGGGTGAGCATGTTATAGACTTTGCGATCTCCAAGGTTGAAGTCGCTAAACTTCAACGCTTCAATCTTATCTTGGTCTGCTCGAACTGCACGTATCCCCTTCGGGAGGTACACCGTAACCAAGGTGTATTCGAAATATATGGGCACACTTTCTCGATTTACTGCACCACTCAGAGGTGGAATATAGGTGGGTAATATAGTTGGGATCAATTTGGCATTTGCTAGATCATCCCTGTGCTTGGTTCTCTTTTCATCTGATGGATGGGATGGTGTGGCTCCTTGAGCAGGGGATGGAGAGGTTGGAAGTCCTCTTGTTGATGATGCTTGTACACCTATAGAAATTGACATGAATCTCTCAGTCATGAGGTCAATCATAACTTCTTCAACAACCTTCTCAGTAGCGATCAACTCGTCCGACATACACACTCGGGGTTAACAATCTTGGGTTTGGAGGGTAACTTAGACACTGCAATAGGATAGAGGGAGATAGCGCAATGACCACTATGTAAAATAAAAAAGTATGTGATCTCAAATTCACTATTAGTAAAAAAATTCTCAGTGCATGGTGCAACGGGATAAATAGGTAACTCGATAATGGGTCGCTTGCAATGGGTATGAAGCTTTCATAAACTCTATTCGGTCTTTTATGGCGTGGTCCCAACGGTCGGATGGCGAGTTGTCTGTCCATAAATGTCTTTCTACCTGTTCGGCGCATTGGTCTAACAATTATAATGTCCCTAACAACTATATTTCTTCGTCATGGCAAAGTGATATGTGTCACTTCTGATATCCCGGTGAAGCTCTAATTTTGCAAATTTTCCTTCTGCGAGGTTCCTTCTAGAACCTTCTGCAAATTTTCAATCTTAGCTCTCTTCTTACTTATATTTCTATCCTTCTTCCTAGTGAGCTTCACCTCAGCATACCTTTCTCCAATTCCGATATGTATCCTCTTTTGGCATTGTTACTTCACGTTGTTGAGATTATTTCCTAAGATTTGAGGGTGATCCTTCTTCTTTATCTAGAATAGGTACTTCAATCTTTTGTGGGTCTTCTGGTGTTCTTGAAACTTCGACATTCGGGTCTCTGGTGCTAAATATCTTCAATCTATTCTTTCGTTCTTGAATCAAGTGTGCGATCCTTCTAGTCATGAATTCTTTTAACTCTTGCTTCTTCTTCTTGCCTTTTGGCTTGATCTCTTTCAATCCAAGGTTTTCCTAATAGCATGGTAAATGTGGCATTGTTATCAATAAATATAATAATCTAAAAATATTTCTCTGTCGAAGTTCCATTGGCATTCATAGGTATCCGGGTGCATTTTCCACATAGGTTTATCATCTTTCCTTTGAATAGTCTTATCCCTCCTAATGAAGGAATCATAGCAGGCCTCGCTATATCTTCCCAAGTTCTCTTTGTCATGATATTCACCTGTGTTTCCTCATCTAGAACACAATCAATGTTGAAGTCTCCTATTCTTAATTCAAGGCATTCTTTTTCTTTGAAGATCTCTGATAATCTGACATGTCGGTGGTCATTCAAGGTTTCTTTCATCTGTATCAATGCTTTCTCTGATTCTTTTTGGGACTCTATCATAATATTAGCTTCTGGATTTTCCATAGGGTTTTCTTGTCTCATGTTCATTTCTTCAAGCTTAGCAATCATTCTAGGGAAATCCAAAACTTCATGGTTCATAGCTTTACAAGAAAGACAACTAGGTCTTCTCCTAGGGCATTCCTTAGCAAGATGTCCTGGTTTTATGCAATTGTAATAGAGGGTTAATCCTCTCCTTCTTTTAAATGATCCCCAATCTTTCCTATTTTGCGTGCTAGGATCATGGTAGCTAACCTACAAACATTTCTTTCTAGGGTCATGCATACACTTATTAGTCCAAACATTCTTTCTATGCATAGGTATAACATATTTTTCACTATTATTATCAGATCTACTCATATCAAATCTTCTTTCATCTATTAATACCCTAGTTTTCAAGTTAGGATAGAATCTATCAAACATACCTAGATCCATACTGTAGAAACAAAAAATTCTACTTATCTTACTTCTATAGAGCACAAAGCTTTCAGATCTAGAACTTTTCAATATTCTTACCGTTATTAGAGCATAGAGCCTTGAGATCTTAACTCTTTTAATAAAAAAGTCTCACTTTTACCTTTCTCAGAGCACGAATCTTTCATATCTTACCTCTTTTCTTCAGATCATACTTCTTTTCCTTATCACAAATATTGTCAAACTAAGTAGAGTATTGCACACTAGAGCGACAAATCTATGCATAGATCTTTCACAATTTCAGGTTGGATCTTTGCACAGAGCTTCTTATTCCTCAGTTCCCAGCAATCATAGTTTCAGGTCCCGACAATGGAACCATTTGTTGGCACAGGGGAAGACCTAGGGTTCAATGCTACAACAACGCACCAAGTAAACCCTAACTACCGACCCTTTCGAAAACACCTGTGAAGCAGATGAAGTCTCACCCGAGGTAGAGTCAGGGGTGGTTGCAAGAATAAGGTGTATGCAAAGTTAGTTAGGACACATATCTGTGATTATAATACTTAATAGAGCACTTAGCAACATTATTTCATCATTGTTTAACCAATATCTACTCTGCAGAGAAAACAAAGCATTGCAGCATTCACTCTGATCTAATGTATTTAAGCACTTAGCATTAAGAACTAGATCAGATCTAGTAGATTCAAGAACTAAGCACATTCACCTATATCATATCTAACATCCTGATTCATCATAAGAAAAAAAACATAAGCAGATCTATCTATCTATATATATCAAGCACTTATAAAATAACACATAAATACATCAGAACATCGCACAGAGAATAATAACACAATATTTACATGGTTCACCCCCACCCTAGGGCTATGCCCACCAACTCTTCTTCTTTATTAGCTTCAATCGGTCATCTACATGCATAGAGCCACAAAAACCCTTCTCCACATAGGATAGGATATTTGTGCGCACCTCACCAGATCCTCCTTCCTCGAGCTAGGTCTAGCACAAAGCCTTTCACATCCTGTTACAACCACTTGCACTTAGCTCTACAGTTTCTCACAATATGCACAAAGCATATAGAAATCATACTTGCACTTAGCACTTATATTATCGACCTTACATCACATAGATGCCCATTCGCCCCTCTCTCCCTAGATTTCCTAGACATATATTTATACTTTACAAAATAGGCCTAAACATGGGTAAACCCATGGGCCAACATCCCATTCCCATTACATATTCCTATATCCCAAAAAGGACCCAAAAAGTGGCCGATATCCTGCGATCTCTACATCGTCTTGTGCTCCGTCTTCGATAGGTTGTCAAAGTCCCAAAATTGGTCAACCTGACCGAGGATCTCCCCAAAACTTGGTTAAGGGCCAACAGATCACAAATGACATGTGGAGGAAAGAGAGCAGATCTCCAGTGGATAGACACATCGGGATATTGGTACTTTTATTCTTTATAAATCGTCGAAGCTCGGAGTCCCGGAGATCCTATCCAACATATATCCAAGCAGAGATGGTGGATCGTAGATCCACTGTCCTTTGTGGGTTCTCTAGTTTGACGGTCTAGAAGATTTGTTGTGATGTGTTTTGGAAACTGTCGAAGCTCGAAGTCTTGGAGCTCCTATCCACCATAGATCTAAATTTGGAATAAGTATTGTTGATTTGTACATCCTCCGATTATTCATATAATCAACGTTCAAGGAAAATGTATGGTAATGGGGAAGATCCTCCAAAGTTTCGGATCCCTAGAGGCCTGAAGAAAAGAATGAGCACCTAGTTGTTAGCATTCGGTCACATCCTTATTCATATGATTTTTGGTGCCAAAAGGAAAAAAGGGGCTAGAGCCCGATTGTTTTGTGTAAGAACAAAAAAGGGACAATTTGTTCAAGTAGCCATAACCTCCTTCTCAAAACTCAAAATTGAGCATGGAAATAGCCATTGGAAAGGTCTTGAAAAATAGAATATAATTGTTCACCCATAAATTGGATCTAAAAAATAAATTTCTTAGGAAATAAACAAAAAAGGATTCTGATATATATTAATGAATCAGAATGATTCATGCTTTCATTAAATTATTAAGAACAACTATCTTGACAAAGTTCCATTCTCTGCAGATTTTTCCAGAATTAACAACTGTCAGTTCAGAGTCAATGCATAGTGCATAAGTGATGGACAATACTTAGGTAGTATTCATTCGAGAATATGAAAACATAGGGTTGATTGTCTATTTTGATAGAGAAGGAACCAACTCCAATGGATAGGGATGAAGACATAAATCTGGCTGAGGCCCTCAAAAAACTGCAAACAGATGTCCAAAGCCACAAGGATGATAATGAGAGGATTATGAAGGCCAAGGAAAAGCAGGAAGAATTCAACATGAATTTAATTGAGAGTTTGGAAATAATTGAAAAGAAACTGGATAAGGAGAGTGACTCCAACAAATCATGAATTCATGGGACCCATGATAATAAAGGAAGATCAAGGAGTGGTAATATACATCACCATCACTCCCAAAATCATTCCTATAGGAGAGAAGACAATAGTTCAACTCCATCCCCTATCAAGAATCATAGGAGGTATGGGGTGGATGACTTGAAAGGATAAATGAATAAGGTAAAACCTCCTACTTTTGATGGAGAGCACAAGAAGGATGAAGATGTTTGATAGGCATGACGAGGCACCTCCAACTGCATAACTATTCTTCTCATGCATAGGGAATAATTTTTATCTACCATCTTAAAGGAAAGGCATCCATGTGGTGGGATTAGTTGGTGCAATTGAAACACCTTAGAGAGAAAAATGTGACTTGGAAGGAATTCAAGAGGCATTTTGAGAAGAAATACCTAACTAAGAGGCATTATGATAAAAATATGAAAGTGTTCTTTGAAATCAAACTAGGCAGCATGACTATTGATGAATATGGAAGGACATTCTTAAAGTTGTTGAAGTATGTCTCATTCATCAAGGATGAGAAAATAAATATTTAGAGGTGCCTAAGTGGAATTCCATATTTCATAAGTGATAAAATCCAATATGATGATCCCAAGACTCGGGAAGAAACCATACGGAGATAAAAATTCTTATATGATTAGCAAAAAGGAAAGCATACCTTCCAGAAGTCTTGGGAGGACAAGAAGAAGTTTAATAAGGAGCAGAGGAAAAAGGGGAAAATCCACCCTTTTTAAAAAAAAATCCTCAAGGACAACCATATTTTAGAGAGAATAGAATGGATGAGGTAGGTGAGTTAGGGCCAAGGCAGACACACATTCAATGTTGGGGCTGTAAAGGAGACCACAAGTATAGATATTTTCCTCACAAAATTGACAAAGTGAGACTTATCCATAATGTACAACAAGCAAAAACAATGGAGGACATGGGAAGAAGTGTTTTGAGTATCTATGTAGCCCTGGAAAATAAGAAATATGAGTTTCAATCACACGATTGAAGTTGACGGTATGATCAATAACCATGTCTTTACTATTTTAGTAGACTCATGAGCTAGTCATAGTTACATAGATCCTAAAGTTGTGGAAATATTGATTTTACCAAGAAGCAAGCATGCAAATGTTTGGCTGGTACACTTGGCTACAGGAGCCAAGAGAAAAGTGGTTGAGATGGTTAAATCATGTCTAATGGACATGAATGGTCTAAGTACCAAGGAAGATTTGAAAATCTTTCCATTAGGTTCATATGATTTTCTAATTGGTATTGAATTGTTGGACCAACACTAAGATGTCCTAGACTGTCATAACAAGAAATTTACTTTCCTAGATGAGGAAGGGAACCCAAGAACATTCCAAGGAATTCCTGGGGAAGTTATTGTATGATATATCTCATCAATGAAATTGAAGAAGTGTTACAGGAAGGGCTACCAAATATTTGTAGCCCATATGGAAGAAACACCTAAGGAGAAAGTGCCAAATCTCGAGGATCATGTGGTCCTGAAATATTTTGAATATGTGTTCAAGGAGATACCAGGACTACCACCAAGGAGAGATATTGATTTGTTTATAAATTTGATGCCCACAGAAACTCCAGTATAAAGACGTCCTACAGAATGAGTACACCTGAGTTGAAGGAGTTGCAATTGCATCTTGAAGAGTTGTTGAAGAAGGGGTATATACGCCCAAGTGTGTCACCTTGGGGTGCCTCGGTCTTGTTCGTGAAGATGAAATATGGGACATTGATATTGTGCATCAATTTCAGACAGTTGAACAAAGTGACTATAAATAAAAGGTATCCTTTTCCAAGGATCAATGATCTCGTTGATCAATTAAAGGATGAAACGATATTCTGCAAGATTGATCTCAGGCCAGGATGTCATCAAGTAAGGATTAGATATGAAGACATCAACAAGACCACCTTTAGGACAAGGTATGGTCATTACGAATTCACAGTGGTGCCATTTGGGTTATGCAAGATACCAGATATATAAAATATGCAGAACAGAAATGAAATGCTAGAAATGACAGAATAACAGTAAAATATCCAGCATAATCTTCACAATACACAGAAATGATATACGAAATAGCAACAAAATATGCGTAACAGAAACAAATGCTAGAAATGACGTAATAACAGTAAAATATCCAAAGATAATCTTCTACAACAATAAATGATATACGAAATAAAATGCAACACTTTGAAAATCAGATAGCAATGTTCATGCCTCTCAAGGGGCATTCCAATCTTAGCTCGCTAATAATATTCAAGCTAGGGTTCTCATACCCTCAATTCCCATTTATACTAAATATTTCTATCAAAATAATCATCTAGAGGAAGATCCTTCTCAGAAGCCAGGCTTCCGTATTAGGTCTCTTTACATCCGCTTTACCCATTTTGTATTGAAAGGTCTTATTAATATTTGACCTTTATTACATCCTAATACATTGATCTACCTATGTTCTGGTTATGACCTTAACATGTCCGCTCCCTTAAAAATGTACTTGTCCTCGCTTGATGCGGAAACCGCAAGGGTAGCTCGGTTCCCAAGTGGCATCTCGCTGGAGTCATATCTTTCCACCGCAGACGAAAGAATTTCGATGGTCTCCAGGACGCAGCGGTTAATTCCTCTCGTCCAAACTGCTTCCGGTTGTAGCCAATGGATCCTTCTTTCCATCTAACTTCCGGAAGCTTAGTTTGAAGTTGGCACCGGTTCCAATCACCTTCGCTGTGAAACATGAAAAATGTGATGTAGCTTCGACCGGGAAGAGCTAATCGATATGTGACTTGTCCCACCTGGGCTTTAGAACTCTGTAAGGGCCATAAAATTTGGGGCGCTTCATTAATCGCCGCCTTGATGGAATTTTTCTTATATGGTTGTAGCTGCAAAAACACCCGATCCCTTCTACAAATTGACGCTCCGAGCGAATTTGATCTGCTTGTCGCTCATATCTCCGTTTCCTCGTTACGACCGTTCCTTTAAGGGTACCGGGCGATATCCTCGACCGTAGTGTTTGGTCGACCTCCCGACCTCTCGAGGCACCCGCAAGTACGAGAGAACCGAATGCGGCTTCATCCACACCGGCCTAAAAGGAGTCATGAAAGTGGTCAGATGATATGTAGTGTTGTACCACCATTCGGCGAGGTAACCATTGGGCCCACTGGTGTTGTTTTTCCGATGCAGCGCACCTTAGATAGGTTTCCAAACACTTGTTGATCGACTATTGACCATCCGTCTGGGATGATAAGCCGAAATGATGCAATGTGGTGCCTTGTAGCTTGAACAGTTTTTGCCAAAATTGCTTGTGAAAGTTGGGTCTCGGAACAGAACAATAGAGTTTGGTACGCCATGAAGCTTGAAGACCGATCCATGAAAAGTTGGGCCACCGTGGATGCGAGAATGGGTGGTGAAGAGCACAAAAATGAGAGAATACTTGAAAAGTCGACCACCACCACCACATCATTCTGATTTATTCCCCGACGGTAAGCCTTCAATAAAATCCATAGATATATCCAACCGCTCCCAATTCCCCCAAATATCCGGGGGAATTGGGAACGGTTGGAGTGTGCCTGGACATTTCACTGTTTCTCCCTTGTTACATTAAAAAACATCACATTCTACCACAAAACTGTGAACGTCCTGTTTCATACCATCCCGTAAAAAGGAGCTTAACTGGCTATATGTTTGGTGAACCCCGAAATACTGCGGGTGTAGCATGAAGCTCGAGAGTACCATGGATTTGAGCTTGATTACTTACTTAAATACAAGGCTTTTAATCTTTGTATCGAAGCTCATCCGGAAGCCAAGAGTACCCTAGGGAAAATAAATAATTGACCTGCAATTGTTGTATCAAATGAAAAAAAATATTGGGATCGTGTAGCCATTCCCAACGAACAACTTAGAGCCAATTTGGTACAATAAAGGAAAGAGAAAAGAGGGATCCTTCCCTTCATATTTCCGGGACAGTGCAACCGCCACTAAGCACACTTTTATCCTTCTTGTAAATGATCTCGTAATAATATCAAAAGAGCTTAGTGACCCATTTTTGTTTCTCCGGGAGGAAATGCATTGTTCCGCAGTACCAGGCTTTCATGGTCTGCCTTAATTTGGAATCGCCCTAAGAGATAAGGACGCTATAATTCAACTGCATGTAATTCGCTAACATTTCTTTTCATAAATAGGTTTTGCCCCATTCTTTCGCATAGCTTGTCGTTCAGAAGGCCAGTTAGTCGCATTTTGCATAAGGACAAGCTAATGCCTTCCATGCATCGCATTCCAACACAAATGTCTTGTGAAGTCGTGAGATGTTCCTGAGGGAAAGTATCATGGCCATATTCAAAGTTTGAAAAGCTCGGTTACCGGGTCCACCTCGAAAGAGTTCTTTGCTGAGGGTCGGAGAGGTGCCGTAATCTTTCCATAGTTCTGACGGTCCTATGTAATACCCCGTGAGGCCTGCACCATGCAAGTTTTTGAGAGTATTTGGGTGCGGCCAGTGTTGCATAGGTTCAATCTTTTTCGCGTCCACCCCGACACCATCCTTGCCCACAAGATGACCTATTCAACTTCTATCGCACTAAAAGAATGACACATTTGACTGCTTAGAAAAAGCCGGTGGCCGGTAAGTAGGGTCAGAACTTGATCCATGAGTCGATGGTCTCTTCCATGTCTTGCTATATATGAGGATATCATCAAAGAAAACTCTAGACAAAATGAGATCAAGAAAAGGGATTCAAGATATGGTTCATGAGGCTCTGGATGGTGGAGAGGGTGTTACACAACCCAAAGGGTATGACCAAAACCTCATAGTGCCCCTGGCAGTGTGAAAGGTCGCCTCAGAATGTCGCCTCTTTCATATGGATCCGGGTATAGCCCGAAATGGGCATCAAGTTTGGTGAAGAATTCGTTCACCAAGCCATCGAGGTCATCAATGACCGCGATGGGAAATTTATCTTTGATGGTGAGTTTATTGAGGGCACGAAGTCAGGACACATTCGCCATGAATCTTTCTTTAGTACCACACCTGAGAGGAGTAAGGACTCGCATCGACCTGATGACCCCTGCAAATGTGAGTTCCCGGACCATCTTTTCTTCAATTTCTACTTCTTTGGGCAAAGGTGCCATATGGGCGATGTTGGGGAAGGATTCTCGGGACAAGGGGAATGGAATGATCATGGACGCCAAGTGAAGGAGGAAGTCCTGGGAGTGGAGAAGACCGTTGATGTTTGTCAAGATACTTGGAGGTCTTGGGGAACCGTGGACCTCTCTGGTTTGAATGGCATGGAGTTGGCCATGACAACTAATTATCCTTTTGAGCAATTTCTCCATGCATGAGAACTGATGATTTCAGGAAAACCAGCAGTGATGCCTTGAATTTATGTGTGGTCATTTGGTCAAATTCAGCTGGTTAAGTTCGGAAGTCCAAGAGAGAATGGGTCCTTGTTCGAGCTATTCCAGACCTAACACAATGTCACAACCTCCATGTCAATAGAAAACATATATGGGATTTGAGGTTAGCCCATTTGAGACGACATTTTCACAAATCACCCACATTTCATAGAGCCCCATTGGCAATCATGATTTGGAAATTATTAAACGCATGGATATAGCAGTGGGTTCAATATGCTACATGAATGCCAGGTACGCCACTATCAACTAAGATGATGACCTTCGTTGATATAACCGATGAGCTTGAGAGTTTAAAGTAGAAGCCAAGAGAGCATTGAGGGAAATGATGGGTTCTTCCGTATAGAGGAATCAGGGATATTGATTTTGCTCGTGACTCTGAATAGGGGAAGTGGGCCATCATCGCCTTCTTGAGTATCCTCGAGAGGGCCATAAAGAGATTTTGTCCCCTACATTTGTCTGAAACATTTGTCATCACATTTATAAAAGAGGCCTTTGAGTTGTTGTTCAACCATTTTATCCCTGGTTAATTTTTTGGATTTTTAAGGGAAGGGAGGGAGTAGGCTTCATCGTTTAGCGGAAAAAGAAGGCTTACGGTTTTGAGAGGAAACAATTTGTTGTGCTTTGGATTTTTTGGTAGCCCACCAAGTCGAGTCGAGCCATGAGGACATGGGCCCCAACATCCTCTTGAGGCCAATCGATAAAGCACTCAAGGAAGCAAGCACCATGCCCTCTGCTCAAAAAGTCGACCAAATGCGCATATGTAAAGTCTCTGAATCGCGGCCCATTGTTTAATTTGTCAATAAACTACCAAATGGTTGGTGTCGTCAAAGCCGCTCATAAAGTTATAGCAAACACAATCCAAGCAATATATTTTTTGACGGGAAGTTTTTCTCCACCGCCACCATTGCCGCTCTTTTGATCTAGATGGAGAAACACTATACCCGAAATTTGGTCCCAAGCCATCGTGGTAATAAGCAGAGAGAAATAATAAACATTTATGCGACCCAACCAAGTAATCGAGCTATCAAATTTAGTTTTTCGCTACATCCACCCCTTGGAAGGCTGCTGTGAGGTCCCTTGAAAGTGATGTGGTTGGAAAGGAATGGGAAGAAGTTTCACCTTTAGTCTTTTAGGTGCATCCTCGAAGGGTCATCGAGGAATTTTTTGAGTTTGCGCGTGAGTGCTACAAACGACAGATTCAAGTCTATTTTTGACTCGCCATTGCGGACTTTGCCAGCCTATCCGACGGAGGCATTCATGGAGGCATCACGTGAGGCAATAGTAGCACTGAAAGGAGCTGTAACTTGTTGGGTCCTGGCAAACCATATGCTGCAAGGTACAGTTAGACTCTGCCCTGGTTACCCTGCAGCTTGCGATGATCAGTGAACTTAAAGGTGCGTAAGCGGGTCGTAAATTTTGCAGAAAAATGATAGGAGGGAAAGTGATGAGGGCGTAAGAGATGAATCTTAATGGAATAGGTCTCAAATACAATGGTAAAAAACCGGCGAACTGAAAAAGGGTGCTGCGGGGTCAGAAATTTTTGCGTAAAAATGATATGGGGGAAGTGATGAGCTAAGAGATGAATCTAATGGAATAGGTCTCACAATGGTCAAAAATTTCACTTTTTTTATTTAAAGTCGCTGGTTATGCTTGGCCCCTAAGAGAATGCCGCAGATCGGGAATTCCCAAATTCAACCGCAGAATATTTACTTAGCAACCCAAATACTGCATGGTTAATAGATCTCGGTTTAATTTTGTTTATATTGTTGTTTATGGTCCCCAAGGGTTAGGTATTCAAGGGTCATACAGACAAGGTTTTTCCCTATACTATAGCTCTCTGATATACATGCGGGGTCCAACAAGAGTACTTAGCCTAATATCTCGCTGTGGCACTAACTAAGGAGGAGATAGGATCATACCCTAGCCGTACTCAACACTGCCACCTTGTACCAGAGAGTATCTCCGAAAGGCCGTTTCTCGTGACACTCATATAGCAGTCCGAACATAGGTTTATCTACGAGGGCTTTAGGAAATCTAGGCCAAATTCCGCATACGTGTGTTGTCCGAGCGCCACCACCTCGGCGGTACCAACAAGGTTGGCAGGGCCAACAAACGCGGCGCTTTAAGAACCACCGTATTTCAAGGCAGTATGAATCCCTCAACCGCTGGCTGCTGCAGAACGAAGATTCTCTGCAAGCCAAAGACGCCGGAATACCGCTCTCCCCTGAAAAATACCCACAATTTCTACCAAAGAAAGTTCTCTGATACCACTTGAAAAAGATACCAGAAAATATGCTAATTAAACGAAATGTTAGAAAAATGACGTAATACCGAAAATATCCAAAGATAATCTTCACACACGTAAATGATAGTACTAAATAACAACATAAAATAACACTTTGAATCAGATAGCAATGTTCAAGTGCCTCTTCATAAGCAACTCCAATCTATAACGTCATCTGTTACAATAATATCCAAGCTAGGGTTCTCATACCCTCGACTCCTATTTATACTAAAAAGAAGCATCTAGAGGAAGATCCTTCTAGAAGTGGAAGCTTCTATTAGGTCTTCTTACATCCGCCTTATTCTATTTTATTGAAAATTCTTATTAATATTGACCTTTATTACATCCGAATACATTGATCTACCTATGTGCGGGTTAGGACCTTAACAGGTTATCAAATGCACCAACTATTTTTATGTGCTTGATGAATGGTGTTTTCTGGTTTTTTCATTGTATTTTTGGATGACATCCTTGTGTATTCAAATTCATAAGCAGAACATGAGCATAATTTGAGGATGTTGTTACAAGTGCTAGGAGAGCACCAGTTGTATGCCAAATTGAGCAAGTGCTCATTTTATCAAAACATAACTCAATATTTAGGGAATATCATATCCAAAGAAGGGATACCAGTGGAACCAGAAAATATTGAGTCCATTAAAGGGTGGAAAACACCTAAGAATGTGATAGAATTCATATCCTTCATGGGTCTATATGGCTACTATATAAGATTCATTATAGGGTTTTCAGGAAATTCTCACCCAATCACTTCCTTGCAATGGAAAGGGGTGAAGTTTCAATGGACAACATAGTGTGAAAAGAGATTCCAACAATTGAAGCAGTTGTTAACCAGTGCTCCAACTCTGAGGATTTCTAATCCCAATGAATATTTCTTGGTTTGAACATATGCGTGCAAGAAAGGACTTGGTGGAGTCCTCAGTTAGAATGGGTTTGTGATATGTTTTGAGTCCAGAAAAATGAAAGAGAATGAAAGGCTCTATGTCACTCATTATTTGGAGTTGGCATCCATAGTGCACGCTTTGAATAAGTGGAGGCACTATCTCATGGGAAATAGGTTTGAGATGAGGAAAAACCATAATGATCTGAAATATTTGTTTGACCAACCAACTTTGAATGTTAGGAAGAGAAGATGGTTGGAATTCCTCTGTGAGTAAGACTTTGATATTAAGCACATCAAAGGAAAAAAAAACAAAGTGGATGATGCACTCATCAAGAGAGTGCATGAACTTCATGTTACAACCATTAGCATGTGTCAAAGGGATATTAAAGGAAGAATTTTTGAGGCCGCAAAAGCTGATTTGCAGTACATGTAATTGGTAACAAAATTACAACAAGGTAAAATGTAGTAGAAACATGAAGACTATGAACTAGGAATTGATGGAATTATTCTGTACAGGAACAAAATTTATGTACCCAATTCTCATGAATTGAGGAGTACGATTTTAAAAGAGATGCATAATGTACCTTATGTGGAACATACAAGATATAAGAAAACAATTCCAGTAGTCAAGAGACAATATTATTGTCCGAGCATGAATAAGTAGATTGTAGAGTACATTTCTAAATGTATGGAGTGTAAAAAGTTCAAGGCTGAGCATAAACACCTAGCGGGGTTTATAGAACCATTACCCATTCCATAGTGGAAGTGGGAATTGGTGACAATGGATTTCATCACCAAATTGCCCAGAAAAAGAAAGTTGTATGATGATATCATGGTGGTGGTGGAAAATCTTACTAAAGAGACCCATTTCAATCCGATTAAGGTTACTCACAAGAAACCAGTGTTGTTGATATTTATGTGAAGGAAGTAGCATGATTACATGGCATACCCAAGACAATTGTTTCTGAAAGAGGCCCAAATTTTACCTTAAAGTTTAGGAAGGGGTTATTCAAAGGGTTCGGAATAAATATGAACTTCAACACATCTTATCACCCAGGTTCTGATGGGAAAACATAAAGGGTGAACCGAGTGATAGAGGATATGTTAAGGATGTATGTGGTGGAAAAACCATATAAATGAGAGGATTATCTACACTTGGTATAATTTTCCTACAACAATGGGTACCAAGCATCACTGAAGATGATCCCATTTGAGGCAGTTTATGGAAAAAAGTGAAACACTCCAGTAAGTTGGGACAACCCAGCTGATAGAGCAGTAGTTGGGCCACAGTTGCTAAGATAAATGGAAGAGAAAATGATGAAGATGAAACATAATTTAAAGGCTACCCAAGGAAAGAAGAAAAGTTATGTTGAGAAAGGTAGAACTCACAGGGAATTTAAAGTGGGTGGTCATGTTTTCTTGAAGGTGAAAGCTAATAGAAGTTCCTCGAAGTTGGGAAACTGTTCCAAGTTGGCATCCATTTATTGTGGGCCATTTGAAATCCTAGAGAGGATTGGTCCAGTATCTTATATGCTTGCATTGCTTGCATCTATGTCTATACATAATGTATTATATGTATCATTGCTTAATAAATATATACCTGATGCTAATCATGTTATTTATTGGACTGTGACTTAGGTGGAGAAAAAAAGCGATTTTCAAGTGAATCCGATACACATTCTGAACCAGAAAATCAAAAAGCTCTGGAATCGATTTATAGGGCTTGTAAAGGTCCAATGGATGTGGTATGGTACTGAGGACACAAAATGGGAGCATGAAGCTGTTATGCGGGCAGAATATCCACATCGTTTTCAAAATTTTGAAAATCTTGTTGATATTATGTAAATGAGCTGTACTGAGGATAGTGAAAAGGTAAAGGGAGGGGATTGTAATACCCCAAGGCCAATCCCTATGAAATGTAATGAATTTTATAGGCTAGTGGGCCAAGTAATTATAATATGGTAGTATTATGTGTTTATTAGGCATGATTTTGTATATGTAATTATGCAAATTATTAATAAGATACATAATTGCGTGTAGACTAACCATGAAGAAAGAGTTATGGGGGACTAAGCTCCACTAGGAAGGGAAAGGGAATGGGTTTGAGAGTCTAGAAAAGAGGGGCTAAGCTTGAAGTATTAACCTAAGGAAATATTGTAATGTATTTCCTGAAAATACTAAAGTTGAGAAATAAACACATTTATCCTAAGTTCCTTTGGGGAGAGGAACAAACTCCAAGTGGATAGGAATGAGCTCCTTGAGAGACAACTGTCACTAGGATGGATGCAAATTTATGTGGGAATTTCCACGTTTGTGGGAGTTCTCTCTCACCATTCTCTCTCTCAACATTCTAACCAATCTGGCTATCTTTCCTCACGAGTTCATTCCCATGATTTTTTCCATCCCTTGTCCATTTCACGCACGCACTAAGAAGGCATGCATCCAAATCCATTTCCACCATTGTTGAAACTATGTCATCGTGAACCTATGTAATTGTTGAACCATCCCCTTTTAAGAGGTGATTTTTCAGGCCCATGGTTGAAGAAGAAGGTTGTTAGGCCTATGAGCAACTTTTTCCAGGTGAGAGAGTTTGTTGGGGAAGTGATTTCTCCTAGAGGGAGTCCAACGAAAGCTACAAATATCTGATAATTCATGATCTGACCTGTTTATGAATCCCTGCAAAGGAATTGGAGTAGTCAATGGACTGTGGAACAATGAAGGTTCATATTCTCAGGGTGGGACAGGCATGTAGGGAATGAGTGTCTATGAGTAGTGGGTGTAAGTAGGCTCCTTGGAGAGAATCCTTCTTGTTACATTGTGTAGTTTCCCGTAGGCTCAAACTATCCTAGGATTCCTTTTCCCTAGTGAAGTTTAGTCCCAACTCGGGGGTGACCCACTGCTGATAGCTTGGAGTAGTATTGTCTAAGGCTTGGAGGTTTGTGGAAGGTATGCACATAGTTAGTGGTCTTCTCATAAAAGATAAGTACAAAATCTATATTAATTGTACATGCTATGTTTAAATGTTGTGTTTAGGTACGTGTCTGAATGTTATCAAAATTTCTTGTATATATTGCATGTATGTGTTTATTGTCGCTTTCGCATGAATATGTGTATGAACAAAATGTTTATGTCTGTTTAAAATTGCATTATATATATATATATATATATAGAGAGAGAGAGAGAGAGAGAGAGAGAGAGAGAGAGAGAGAGATGTATGTATGTATGTATGTATGTATGTATATCATATCATGATAGTTTGAAGTAACATGACCGACCAGGGTGGCTGGCTATGCTACAATCTGGTTTCAGAACAATTTGGTTTTGAGTTGGTGACGTTTTCCCCGACAAGGGTGGTTGGGGGACATTACACTGTCCATGTTATGGTCAACAAAAATAACAATGTTAAATATATAATGAGTATTAAATCCTAAATGGTGAGTTAATTCGAGAGCTTATAACAATATAACTACACTTTGGATAATACTTACAATATTAACAATTTCGATTATATTGTATTTGAAACCCCGAGAAGAAAAAGTACTCTGGATTTTTATTACCTATTACAATTATGGTGTAAAACATTTCCAAGTGTTTCAAATGAGGGTTAGTATAAATATTGAAACCCTAGAAAGAGCCATAGTATCGAGGTTAACCTTGGCCTGGTTCTCAAGGATGGTACAAGAATATTAATGCTTGGATACATCCTAAGTTTTAGAATTTTTTGGTTCATGCTCCATGGAGTTGACAACCTACAACCACCAAACGCAGGTTAGCAATGATTTTTTTAGGAACTAAAATTAAAACCTAAGTCATATGGAAACAAAAACCACATTTTTAAACATGATAATCTTTACCTTCAGAGTAAGTGGTGGGAAAACTACAACTTGATCCCATAAGCTTATTAATATATTATGGGCAGTCTGAGATTCAACCTTGGTTGTACCAGGGAACCTAGGAAAAGTGTTATTAGTAACAATGATTTATTTTTGTGAGTATAACATAGAAGGATTTCCATTCAAGAATAAACTCTATAGGCTTGTATACACTAGAGGGATGTCCAACCCTGTGTCAAAGTTATTATTTCTCTATTAGAATAAATGGTAAATCTATGAGGTGTATTATAGGACATAACCTAAGGAAAATCCATCCAATACCTACAATGGAGGTTGGGAATCTAGTGAAAGCACCGAAGACAAATTGTTTTTTTTCCATAGACACTACGAATCTATATGAACCAGAGTAACACTATGAATTGGTGAAACTAAAAAATAGCTATAGAATATGTGGTAAATCAAACGACTATATAAATACAAATTTTGACCAGTATTATCTTATGTAGCCACTGTGGGTTGCAAAGCCTTTGTTCCAAAGGTCATAAAGAGATGTTAAAACCCAAAGGTGTATAGGCAGAGTGAGAGTTCCAGACCTCTATGTTAGAAAAAACAAGAAAGGATATTTTTGCATAATAATGAGTTTGACAGTATGTTTGTAACCCAATACATTTAAGAAATGGGTACTGTTAGGTAGACTAATTCTAGTGAACGTAATGAAACCCACAACATGGCACCCTATCACAATGTCAACTGAAGTCTACATAGAGTGAAAGTGTTTCAAAGAGAAAGTATTTGATATAACTTGATATGTGTATTTACCATTGGATGATAGTTGTCTACGAAGTCATAGATCGAAACTCCATGATGAGCCAAAGATCGTAAGAGTTAGGATCATAGTTGTAAGAATATATGACCAAAATTTAGTGTAATTTAAGGATGTAATTAATGATTTACAACATTTAATAATGGAGTGATATATTATTATACAATATTGATTTCATAGTGTTGTCTTTTATAAAATAAAAATAATCCATAATCATATGGACTAAATCATTGATATGGGTTGAACAAACCATGGATAATATTTGTATGATAAACACACGTTGACACAAGGTTATATTACCTTTAAAAGTTAATATAGTGGTGGAAAGAAAGGATTACCAAAGGGAATACCATCCCCTCCTAACGATTGGACTTATCACTTTACCCTTTATAATAAGGGAATCAATGAGAAGGCTAAAAAAAATATAAGTGGAATAATTCTACTATATGAATAAAAAAAATAAAGGATTTGAAAAAATCAAACTATACTTACCTTGGAAACAAGTGTACCTCATTTCTACGCTAATGTTTGATATGGTGGAAAAATGATAATGAACTGTTGGAGCAGGATTTTTTTGGGGAAATGCACAATAATTTTGGAAGACAATTAGAATTGGGACCAGAATAGGAGTGTGTGCCATAAGATAATGAAAAGAAGGATGCTAGAAGGAAGGAAAAATAGAGTGAGGAAAAGAAAATTCAAAGGAATAAATAAGGACAATAGACGAGTAAACGATTGGATTATGGACCAGCCGCGCATGCAAGGTTATAATGTGGACAAACCTAATCCACTTAGGGTTAGGGTTTTGTTCTTTAATGTAAATGGTTTTTTCCCATTTTTGTAGTATAAATATGTATTATAAGATCTGAGGATATCATCTAATCTGGAGTTGAGTAGAGTGTTGTTTTGAGTCTTGAATGAGTTATGAGTCACAGTTACTAGTTTTTGGTTGAGATATGTGGAGATAATATTGAGTTAGTTTTGGAAACTTATGGATTGTAAGTGAGGGTGAGGTCGCAAGATGTGGATCTTGGTGCGACACTGGTTAGCCTCACCCATACTTGTGCATTTAAAATGCACCTCTGATGTAATGTGTGCAACACAATATTTTGATGAAGATGAATAAAGAAGAAAATAATGTTATATCTTTGTGGACGTATTTGACGGGAGGTTAACCATGGTAAAAAATTGTTTCATTGTGTGGAATGTTGATTTTATATGGTTTATAATGAATGTATGAATGAATGAATGAGTTAAAATGCAGCGTGCACTAGATTAGTCATGATATTTATTGAAAAATGAATGTTAATGAATGAATATGGTATATTTGATGAATGTTGAAGTAGAGTAGTATGCCTAACAACTCCATGAGCACCATCCCTTCCATGACTGCAAAAAAATGGGTCTTGCATTAACCCATAAGCCATATCAGGTGAGAATTCATTGCGCCCTATGTGAACAGTGTTTCCTTCTGGTCTCCACAAGAGCTGATGGTTTGCAAGGTTTTGTTGGAGAACTAAAATAGAACCTGGGTCATCCCATTACATCCAACAAATGGGTTCTTTTCCAGTTGGAACTCAAAATATTAGAATAGAATGGATTTTAAGAGAAGGAAAGTGAAGAGAATGAAACGGTGGAAAGGAATGTTTAGGCCATGGAATCCAACTAAGAAGGAGATTTAAATATGCTTGGAAACGAAACAACTCTAGTTTTCACATAAAGACATAAGAAGTTCCAGGTATACTGTTAAGGTCCTAACCCGCACATAGGTAGATCAATGTATTCAGATGTAATAAAGGTCAATATTAATAAGACCTTTCAATAAAATATAATAAGG
>SNQJ01S0002912.1:18976-48950 GCA_010110895.2 Picea sitchensis | reverse complement strand
TTTATGGCCCTTACACAGTTCTCAAGCATGTGGGACAAGTCGCATATCAGTTAGCTCTGCCCAGTCAGTCGAAGCTACATCCTATTTTTCATGTTTCATGCTTGAAGAAGGTGATTGGAACGAGGTGCCAAATTCAAACCAACCTTCCCGAATTAGCTGAAGAAGGATCCATTTGGCTACAACTAGAAGCAGTTTTGGACCAACGGGAGCGTCGCCTGCATCAGAGAACCATCAAGGAAGTTCCAGTACAGTGGAAATATATGACTCCAGCAGATGCCACTTGGGAACCGGCTACCATTCTACAACAGTTTCCACATCTCAAGCCTTGAGGACAAGGTTGTTTTTAAGGGGGCGGACATGTTAAGGTCCTAACCCGCACATAGGTAGATCAATGTATTCGGATGTAATAAAGGTCAATATTAATAATAACTTTCAATAAAATATAATAAGGCGGATGTAAGAAGACCTAATAGAAGCTTCTGCTTTTAGAAGGATCTTCCTCTAGATGCTTCTCTTAATAGACACATTTAGTATAAATAAGGGTCGAGGGTATGAAAACCCAAGCTTGGAGATTATTGTAACAGAGAGGTGCTCGACTGGAGGTTTCCCCCTCGAAGAGGCCTGTGAACATTGCTATCTAAATCAAAGTGCTATTTCTGTTGTTATTTCGTATATTATTTCTGTGTATTGTGAAGATTATGCTGGATATTTTACTGTTATTCTGTCATTTCTAGCATTTCATTTATGTTCTGCATATTTTATATATCTGGTATCTTGCATATACACCGCACTAGTATTTGGAAAGGTATGTGTTTATTAATCTCCATGAGGCATTTTTTCTGTTATTTTCTATAGTTGCTGCAGTAGTGGATATTGAGGTTAAAGGATACTCATCCAACTAATTGGATCACACCAGTAGAGTGTACTACTAAGAATATTTCGTGTTTGGAAAGAGTCAATAATAAATTCACGTGTGTAGTGGATTTTTGGTTAGAAAATATTGTTCTAGCATTTATTATTGAGTTTGAAGTTGATAATACAAAGTCATACGTTGTTGAAGAGGAAAGAAATTTTAAGTGACCAAGAGGAAGGTACATTCGATCACTTTACAGATCGATCAATATTTTATTGCATGATAAAGGAGTGATGACAATGGAGTTAGACAACTAAATCACTATGGTAACATGGGGGAATGTTGGATGTATGGGTTGACCCGGGTTTTACCTTAGCTATCCAACAAAACTCTTTTCACCATCGACCCTTCTGGTAAACCAGAAGGCTACACCACACACAGAGTGAACAACACAGTCTCACTCAAGATGGCTTATGGGTGACTATAGAACGAATATGTCTGAGGTCATGGAAGGGGTTGGGGATGTTATTTTTACTTACAATTATACTTTAACATGAATTATACAATAACATACATTATATATTCCATTTTATCTAGTCAACGACATCTATTCTACATAATTCTTCTATTGTCCATTGCAATTAAACCCATTCCTTCATCTAACTATTCATTCATAATTGAAGAAACAACAAAAATCATTCAAACAAATTAAAACACAATATTTTATCGTGGTTCGCCCCCTGGGATATGTCCACAAATATATTCTTCTTTATTAATTCTTTCTTAAAATACGGATGCACACATTACATCATAGTTTAGTACTGGTGAGGCTAACGAGCCTCACACCAAGCTCCACAACTTGTGACTTGACCCTCAAGTACACCTCAACTCTGACTCCATCAGAGCTCTACATCTCTCAACAAAATACAAAATTCGAATCAAAAATCAAAAGGATGATCAAATTACCTCTCTCATGCAAAAGTGATAATGACTTATTTCATCAAAAGAAACAAAATACACCTCAATCTACCTCATACATCTTCTATTTATACTACAAAATGGGTAAAAACCATTACATTATAACTCAAAAAAAATAACTCTAAGTGGAATCCACTTGTCCACATTCTAACTCCTTTCACATGGTTAGTATTTGATCCAACTCTATCTTTCGTTGAGTCTAAGTTTGTCTTCCTTCTTTCCCAATGCGTTGCTTTATCTTCCTTCTATTGTGTTGGTTCCCTTGTTTCCTAGAATGAGTTCCTTCCTCTATCCCATCTAGTTACCTCCTTTTCTATAGTGAACCAAAAAATATCCTACTCCAATAGGCCTCCAACACTAACCTTTGTCTTGTCTCGAGCCACTCAGGTAGTGTGTTCTCTCTATATTGATTTCTCCAACTCTTGAGATTACTTTGCTAGGTCATCAACTCACTTCATGGCCTGCACACTTTTGTTTGTCAAGGTCTCTATGACTTGTGTTGTGACGTGCTCCTTCAACACTTGAATTCCATGTTAATTTTCATATTCCATTATTTCTTTCTCTATTTCCAACACTATTATCATTTTTTTTTCTTGCTCTTGCAGGGGCTCCAATTGAGCTTGTGTGGTATGTCATTCCTTCTGGATTGTATTTGCTTCTGCTTACAAGTTTTTCATATCTTGTGCAACCCTCAGTCTCTCTGAGGTAGGCATTTAATTTTACCTATTCTTTATATCTTGGACTGTTGGATTCAATTGTTCTTATTTCTAATCCAACTACTCGATCCCTTCATCTTATGGTAGGTTTTTCCAAAGTTGTGCAGTATTCTCATAAAGTTCTTCTATTTCTTTGACTACCAACACAATATAATCTGTTTGTTTTGTGGCATGTTGCTCCCTTTCAGATTTGAACTCTGGCATTATGGTTGGTGTTAGATTTCTCACCAACTCTACTATCTCTTGTTTTTACTCCTCCATTGTCTACTATATACTCTTTATCTTTTCTTCTACGTTTATTTATCCTGCGAGTGTGTTGTCCGTAATTATTTGAAAGACTTCTTCAAATATTTTCTCTAATCTATCTATGTGCCATTTTCCCTCTTCATTTTGAACCTTTGTTTCCTTGATGACTATCTCCATTACCTCTTTTTTTTCCTAGTTTATCTCCAGGTTTGTTGCATCTGTTCCACATCTGGATTGAAATTCTTGTGGAACACTGACCTATAGTTGATATAGCATTTTCGTTAGTATCTTAGTGAATACCAATTCCAGCAATGCCACATCCTTGACCTTCCTTTGCGCCATGTATTTGCTTATTTGCAACATATCTTTGTCGAGGATAAATATTTTTTTACCAATGTAGTGGTGTGCATTGTCTCCTCGTCATTTTGCATGGCATGTTCTTGCGTTGTTTGTTGTTGTTGGGTTTCCCCTTGGTGTTATGCCTTATTGAATCATATTTTCTTCAAGACTTAACCTCTGTCAATTATTACATTATCCTCTCCCTTTGTTTTTATTCCTCCTCACATTATTCTATGGTGTTGTCCTTTACCTTTTCTATGACTATTTCAGCATCATCCTTTGTTATGGTATATTCTGGGACTGTCTTATGCTCCTTCATTTTCTTTCACGCTCCACATAAATGAAAAATTATTCTCTTTGGTGGCCTTGGTTTTGTTGGATTTGTTATGACTGTGATATCTATTATATCACCTCCTTGTCCCTCCTACATAGGGATGTCATCCTTCCTTTTTGTTTCACCATTAGCAGTTTCTTCGTGGTACTTCTATTGTGTGACTGTCTTGGGGATATTCTTCTTCTTTTTTGTTTTGATCCCCCATTTTGACTTCGTGCGCTCTATTTCTTCTCTTGTATTTTCTACTGGGGTACCCTTCCTTTGTGATGAGCCTACTTATGTTGGTTGTTTGTCCTTTGTTGGTTTCTTGTAGTTTTGTTGTTCTAATGGAACCTTCTATTCTTCTTGCTAGTCTTCCATTTCCCATTGGAGCTCTTCTTCCATGACACAATATCTTATCTGTAGCCACTCCTTTTTTGAATCCATTTTGGCCTGGATCCACATATTATGCCTTGATGCTTTAAAATTTTCTATCATTTTGTACTCCTCCACCACCTCCAATGGGATCCTCCAAGTTTTTTCCACCTTTTCTTGGATTTCTTCAAGGTATGTATTGAAGATACTAGAATTTGTCTGTCTTTCTTAGAGAACAGTTGTGTGCCACAATGATTCATGTTTTTCTATGTCACACATTCCATTTATATGACAGAACATGGTGTATTTGGGGTGCTTCCAACCCAATAATGCAATCAATATAATGATCCATGAATAATGAAACTTTGTCCCTACATCCTCTACATATTTGCAGTCATATACAAATAGATTTAACAAGTATGAGATCCATATTAACAAATTTCCTTCCATGCATTATGTGATTGCTTATATTACACTTGATGACACTTACTTATTGTGACACTTCCCGAGCAATCTACAATCCATTAGTTTGGTTTTTATCCATGTTGTTGGTTCACTAATATTGTTGATGATGACCCCCCTGGATCCTCTCTCTATGCCATAATTTTTCTTCATCTCTTCTGCCAAGGATTTATCCTTGGTCTTGTCATCAAGGTACTGTGCAGGTTTCTAACCATTAGTTTGCATACCTATTATCATGGCTATCAAGTCAAAGTTTATAAAAACATGAGTATATAGCCACAAAATACCTCCATGCACTATTTCCAGTAATTTCTTAATGCAATTATTTACATCCCTTCCCCTGCCAAAGTGTGAGATCTCCAATAGGTTCATTATACCTATATTATATAGCCCTCGTATCCACTATTTAGGTTCCATTATCGATACTCCTCCTGTGTTGACCCCTCTTCTTTCCAAGTATTCCTATTGCATGAAATATGGGAATTTATTTGTGTCTCGTACATCATGGATCAAATAACACAGTTTACCTATGCATCCAAGTAAATATACAATAACCTTTACTCATGTTGGTATGCATGGTAACATAATGGTTACCTCTTATTTCTTATGTGGGGATATTTGGACCTATTGTTTTCCTTTCCCATTTCCTAGTGCACTTGAGGGTCGTAATTCTTGATATGTTTTCTCTTGCTCCTCCTCTCCATCAAAATCATGTTGCACAATGATCTATGTTGCTAGTGTTTTTTCCTTCTATGCTTTCTCCAGGCCAGCTTGAGTCCTTAACTCGTCGAAATTAGTCATTTCCTCATCTGCGTGTTTTATGGGTTGAGCTATTTCCTACAACAGGTTTGACTCTACTGTTGTGTTTGGTGGGTCAATATGCATATGTTTTTTCTTTTCCTCGACCTCTGTAGGACTCGCCAGTTATATGACTGGGGAAGGAATGACATCCATATCCACCACACCCTCTGTCTAGGTAAGGTTTTGGGCCTCCATTCCTAGATCTGGCGATGACTTGTTGTTCCTACAAGATATCATCAACATTTGGCTTGGTGTTTTGACTTTGGGTGGATCCATCATTCTAGAATCTAAGTGGGTTTGCATCTAAAATATCACTATCAGTCTTCTAAATCATCTATGTGTTCTTCTCTTCTCGTTTCTTAGCTTTGCGTTTGCTCAAATTCACAATGTGGCTTTTTGAACCCTAATGTTTCGTCTAAAGTGTTTTCATAAATTCCCTAAATATTGTTAGGCATGTTTCAATGACTTTCATAAATTTTCATTTCCTGCCTTCTTTTTCTGGTGACTGGTTTTTCTTTTTCCTATCTGTTTCATTTTTTTGGTGTGTTGTGTTTTAATACTATGATATATCTCTGGTGCATTGGTACTTCCTTATTTGATAGTTTTCCTACACACAATATATTGACTTCTTGTAACCCTAAATTTATGTCTTTTGTGCACTATCATTCTCAACTATCTGTCTATCACTTATTCCTCTAACTACTTATTTTTTATTTTTCTTCATTTTTCTAGTTTTATCTTCCTTTTTCTTATTTTAACTCCTACTATTCACAATATGTATAGGTATACCTTTTCCACTGCAACTAATGAGGGTTAGTGGGTCGATTGTCCCTATACAATTTCAGTCGACTACCATTCACCAATCCTTGAGCTTCCTTGCCTGCTAAGTTTTGCAACTACACATCACCTCCATATGTGACAAAATTTATCTCATATGGCCCTAGATAATGCATTCTAAGATTCTTTGGGTGTTGCAAATACTTACTATCATAGAGGAGAACAAGATCTCCCTCCTAAAATTTCTTTATCTTGATATGTATGTCATATCGTTCTTTGTCCTTTTCTTTCTCTACCTCCTACTGGAAACCTGCTATGATTTCATCCTCTTCTAATTCCATAAGTTGAGCTAATCGTTCCTTCCTTGCGCCTCTTTCTACCATTTTTGTAATAGATGCAATGCACATACTCGGTATCAAATAATCTAAGGGAACTATTTCTTCCTTTTCATACACCAACCTAATGAGTGTCTTTCATGTTATCTTCTTTCATGTAGTTCTATAAGCCTTAAGTATTGTTGGTACCTTCAAATCCCATTCATCTATGTTCACATTACAAATATTTGTCAAGGAATTCTCCAAAATCTTGTTAAAGGCTTCCGTTGTTCCATTTTCTTGCGGATGATAAGGAGTGCTCTTCTCATGATGTATCTCAAATTATTCCAGCATTGCCTCAATTTTACTGTTGATGAAGTGAGTACCCTTATCACTCATAAATATTATTTGGCATCCAAACCTTGTTATTACATGTTCAAATGAAAAGAATGATGTTGTCTCTGCGTTGGAATCCTTTACTATTGCTTCATCACCCATCTAATTACGTATTTTTTCATTGTAATAATATATCTTGCTCATGATATTCTTGTTGGTGGATTAATTAGACCTACAAAATCTAATGCCCACTTATAAAATACTTGTAAAATTACTTGAGGTCTCAATGGAATCTCATCGCTCATGGATGGATTCTCAATTATTTGAAAAACATCACACTTTTAACAGTATTCCTTTGAATCCTTATGAATTGTTGGCCACCAGAGTCCTGCGTGTAATACCTTCTTCATGGTAGCATCTCCTACATAGTTTCCTCCAACAATCTCTTCATGTTATTCTACTAAGATGATAGGCATTTCATGTTCCATAACACATCTCCTCAAGATATTGTCTGCTCCAAGTTTGTATAAATGACCTATAATCAATTGATAGTATGAAACTCTGACCACTAAATTGTTCTTCTACGCAGTAGTAAATTATCTTGGTGAAAATCATGTACTCAAAAACTCAATAATGTTATCAAAATACTCATCATCTATATGTATTGAAAACAATTTTTCATCTACAAATTTGTCTTCCAAGTTACTGGGTTCTTCTCCATTAGTTATCCTAGATAAGTGATATGGTCCTGCATTCAATTTTGTAGGATTCACCATAGCTTCAAAATCAAATTCTTGGAACAAAAGTAGCCATATGCATATCCTTCCCCCCAATACTGGCTTATTGACTAAATATCTTAGACAAGAATGATCTGTAAACAGATTGAAATGTTTCCCTAACAAGTAATGTATGTATTTATGTAAAGCATATACCATAACTAATTCTTCTCTTTCTATACTGTTATAGTTGTGTTCTAAATCTGATAACTTTCTTATTGCAAATGAAATAGGGTGATCTATATCACCTTCTCCTTTGGCGTAGTAATATGTGCATATCCTCTTATGAACTTCCTATAATACCCTATATGACCAAATGTACTCTTCAACTGGCTCACTGACTTTGGTGGTGGTAATTTTACTATGACAACAATTTTAGCAGGATCAACCCGTAGACCTTGTTTACACACCACATGCCCTAAAAAAATACCCAAAGGTGTGTTGAAAACAAATTTCTTAATATTCAATGATATTTGACACTGTATGCATATGTCTAGAATTAATATTAGCACTACAACATGGTCCTTTAGTAAGCTAATATTGTCCAATCATCCAAATAGACTTCTAAAAACTTGTGAATAAATTCCTTAAAGGAAACTACTACTACTCTTGAAAAAATGGTTGGTGCATTCTTCAACCCAAATGGCATGACTGTTTATTGAAATGATCCCCATTCTGTAGAAAATTTTATCCTATGTCTATCTTTTGGTGCTATCCTCATCTAATGATATCCTCAAAACCCATATGTGAATTAATAGGCTTCTTTCCCCTTACATTCTCCAAAACTTCATCTTTAAATGGAGTAGGAAAACGATCATGTAGGTAAGCATCATTCAATTTTCTGAAATCTACACAGATCATAATTCCCCCTTGCTTATTTTCTTGCACCACCATGGGAATGATCCATTATGATTGTTTCATAGGTTCTATGACACCAACTTCCATCATCTTGAATTTTTTTTCCTTCACTTTCTCTTTGTATATTGGATTCAATATGTAAGGTTGATGTCTTATAGGTATGGTTTTCGGCTTCAAAGGGATCTTCATTTCTCCCAATTCTCCTACTAATCCATTCATTTATGAAAATGTCACTGGGAATAAGTCATTATACTCATAGAATAATTGTGTGATTCTTTCTACTGTTTGATTATCCCAATAATCTCCAATGCTTGTGATCTTTGGGTTTTCTGTAGTTCCAATGTTTATCTTCTTGATATTTAGTGGCATAACATAATATTATAAACCTAGATTTGGGCCTTCTATTTCCCTTTCTCTTCCAACTTATGGGATTTGGATATTGTGTGGGTTATCCTCTACTGGATCTTCTTCTTCTGCTACGTGATAACAATGTAGCAATTGTTTAAGTGTCTATCTATTATTCATCAGGTATGTTGGGATTATTTCAAATTCTGGTTCTTCAAATATCTTTTCTCTTACCACCTTTAGCTTTGTATATATCTCTGGACTTTCATGCTCAAAATCAAATGTAACTATAAACTTCTGTCGTATCTCTTCCCATTTTGTAGTTTCTCTATGTTGTTCCTATTCTGTGTACTAGTTCTTTGGGAATAAAATGATGTGGCCATTCTTATGGTGGTACATACTCCATTGAAACATGCACCTATCTACATGTTCTTCATGTTCTCCAATTCCATTATATTTCTCTTGATATCCATGCTCCTACTATGTGCCGAATCTGATGTGTAGTAACATTTTTCACTGAAACTAGTTGTTGATCTTCTCCTTATGTGTACCCCACCAATGGGAAAGTGTAGATTTCAAAGAAATATCTAATAATGGTAATCTATAACTTTCTACTAATTCTAATTAAAACTTCATCAAAAAATATTCTAATTCATTTATACCATAAAACTTAGGAGGATGTCTTACCTCTGAACCAATCCATCTCAGAGTGCACAACATTCTAGCAAATCTTGTGGTGGATAATTCATGTATTTTCTACTTCCAATTTTCCATTCCTGTGTAAGAGTCTAAAGCACAAGAAATAATACTCCTCCAACTAAGCATTCCATCTATAGTTGGGTTGATATAATCCTCTTTGTGCATGGTAGTTTTGTACAACTGATTCACATATTCTGTAAGAATATTGTGTGTCCAACTCCCACATACCTTCCTCCTTCTAAGGGATCCAATGGTGTAATAAATCTGTATTCTCCAGATTCAAATATCATATTCCTTGTCTTCAAATTAATGATATATTGGTTATCAAAGGCCCAATCTATACCCAACAAAGTTGGATATGCAAAAGTATTATCTACTATGTCAATGCCTTCATAGTATTCCATGGTGTACACACCATCTAGATCTACTGGAATTCCTTTCAATCTTCCAATTGGCACTACTCTATGCTAATGTTCTAACTTCAACTGAATAGGTGAATACCCAAATTGAGGTTATCCCATAGCTTTCGAGGTCTTCTTTGGTAGAACATTGACTTCAGACCCTAAGTCTAGTAAGATATCCCCCACATTGAAATATCCTATGTTTGCATTCAACCTTAATTCTCTACTTGTTCTTCTCTTCTTCCGATCCTGATTCACTGTCCTTACCCCCTCTTCCTCAGGATGACACTTTTCTAAAATGTTTTGAAATATTTGTAAAGATATTATATCATTCTAAAAATTTACACAAGATCCCAAAAAGTTTCTTAAGTTATTTACTTAATTTGAAGGATTCGCTTTGTTCGTCTAATAAAAAAATGGAGGCATGTCATACACTGGTATCTCATCTACTGGATTTTTTCCTGAAGTCGATGCAATATTTTCTTTCATAATCTCCTGTCTAGCCTCTTTGAATATTTATTTCTCTTTTCACCCATCAAACTTTTGTTTAGGTGTTGTATTATTATTGACCCACTAGTATTGATCTTGATCCTTATTTGTTGCATCTTCTCCTATATTAGCTCCACCTCTAGTAACAATGTTAATCTTCTTCGCATCCTCTTCTTTGTTTTCCACTGCAATCCATTACACATTTTGATTGTTTTAGTTCCTCTTGTCTTGTATCTTTGTCAAAAGTGTCAGACAATATTATTTTTCATGGTATGCTGCATGACAATACATACATGTCGCATGTGGTTGTGAATAGTCTCTGTCATAGTGTCTAGGTTTCTGATAGTTGTGACACACTACTAGGCCTCAACCTTTTCCAAAGCCTCTTTCTCCACGACCTCCTCCTCTAAAGCCTCATATTTTTACATGATTATCTCCACGCGGTTTGTTATACTATGTTCCTTGATTATACTATGACTATGCATTATTGTATTGTGTTGGTGTTGCACACTGTTGTGCATTGTTATACTGTGGTGGTGCTCAAAACTATCGTGCATTGTTGTACTGCACTTGTGGCTGGAAATGTTGTGTCGTATGATACTTTGGTTGTTGCGTATTGTTATATTGTGACTATTACACATTTTTTCCTATTATGTGTTCATCCTACACCCTATATCTATCTAAATCCTCTCTTTCATCATCTCTAAAGTTTTGTAGTCCTTGTCTTAATTTCCAACGAACTTGCAAAATTTACAAAATGTACTTTTTGATATTGTTTGATAATTTTTCATTAGAGGGAAATGATAGGGATCATACCCATGTGTTTTAGAAATCTCACACCATGGTCCTCCTGAAGATAAATTGTTTGTCATACCCACTCCAATATACTATGAAAATAATGGACAATCATTCTTATGATGGGCTTATGTACTACACATTGTACAACATACGTCTTCCTTTTTTTCCTTACCTTTATTTTGATTTAGATGAAATGTTAATTTATTTAGGTCTTGCCTCATATCTTCCCCATTTGGATCTGTATTCTTGTACTGATTTTCCTCTAATTGTAAGGTTTCTTACAGAGCCTCAACCTGGCTCTGAAATTTTTGTTATCTCAAAGGATACTTCATGTGTGGAAACAAACAATTAACAAACAAATTTCTATGTCGCATATCAATAATAAGGTACTTTAACTTACCTTTTAGTCTTTTGAACTTTTGGTCCACTTCCCAAATTTATTCTCCTAGTTTCTTCTTAATCTCTATCATCTCATTGATGAACTGGTCTTCTAAGCTTGGTTTCTGAAATTCATTTATTAGTTTCATTTTCAATTATTCTATAGTTGTAGCTTCTCTCGTTGGATTATTTTTTGCAATACCCATGTACCAGTCTAATGCGTGGAATTTGAATGTGATTTCCAACTACACAACCTTTGTATCTTCATTTGTAATATACCGTGTTTCCCATATATTATCATTAATAAGCAAAAAAAAAATTGGGTCATCTGACTTGTCCCCTCAGAACTCTGGTAACCTAATATTTGGATCTTGTCCTTCCATTGTGAAATTTGTTGTACTGCCACCTTTGCACAATGTATAAAATTGAATACTTCTTGTTGAATAACTTTTTATTGAATTAGACCCTCATCCAAAACTTATTCTACCACTAATCACTTGTTGGTTAACATATTTTTCTTCTTTAGATGTATTAGTCACACACGTGATTGTGGGTTCCACACTAATTTGGATCTGGAATGGATATCATTCTTCTACGCTAGACCCATGACCTATGGTTTTCCTATCATATGTGGTGCACAATATATCCTCAATCTACCCTGAGGCATGAAGATCCTCTACCTCTTCCTCATCATTTTGCAAGACCTCTCTCTTAGATATTTCCCTCTTCTTGTTATTCATATTATACTGGTAGAGTCGTCCACTACACATAACACATGCTTTCCTTACGATATCCATGTTCTATTCATCATATATCATGATGGTATCCTTTTATTACTTCTTATAACTACTCTCCATATCCTTCTACATATCTCATATCTTCCTTAGTGCTTCCTGCAAGTCCCCCATGCACACAAATTGGTCTAGCTTTCGGATTCCATGGTCATCATGCCTTTATCATGTAATAATATTTTGATCGACGTGTAAAGAGGCCTAATGTACCTTCCTCTGGGTCCCTTCAATAAATCATGCTCTGCAGCAATATATGACTTGGTTGTATCGACTGCAAATTCATGAACAAATCCCATAGTAATACGGTCTAACCAAAAATCCAATGCGTACATGAATTTATTATTAACCCTTTGAAATCGTGCAATATTCTCAACATGCCACTCTACTTGCATAATATGATTAGTCATATGGGTATCCTTCAACCTTAATAACTAATCCTGTAATAACTATGGAAAGTAAAAAAAATATGTTTCATGTAAGTCAATAAACACATACCTTTGCAGGTACCAGTGCAATGTATTTCTAGAACTTTTTTTATCTTTTTGCACGGACTCTAGCTACTTTGTCTCCAACCATATTTCAATATCTTGCTTTGTAGGATTCCATGGCATGAATATCCCTTTTTACCACTGCATATTATTTATCAAATCCCTTCCCAGCTGTTCTTTTGAGTTCCAGGCGACAACAAAACCATTTTTTGGATGTATGGGTTGACCCGGGTTCTACCTTAGTTCTCCAAAAAAAACCTTTTCACCATCATCCCTTCTGGTAAACCAAAATGATACACCATGCATAACGTAGTATCACATGATATGGATTATAGGTTCTTTAAGGACGTAGATGTATGAAGTCATGGAAGGGGTTGGGGATGTTATTTTTACTTCTACTTCTACTTTAACATGCATTCGACCATAACATACATAATATCTACCATTTTATCCACTCAACAACATCTATTATGCATAATTATTCTAGTGTGTGATTTAATTAACCCCATTCATTCATAATTTTAGAAACAACAAAAATCATTCAAACACATTACAACATAAGATTTTACCATGGCTCACCCCCCCGAGCTACGTCCACAAGGATTTTATTCTTTATTCATTCTTCTTTAAAATAGTGTTGTGTGCATTACATCATATTTTAGTACTGGTGAGGCTTACCAGTGTTGCACCAATCTCCACAACTTGCGACTTGACCCTCAACTACATCTCAAATCTGAGTCCATACGATCTCTGCAGCTCTCAACAAAATACAAACTTCGACTCAAAACTCAAAAGTATGCTCAAAGTAATTCACTCATGCAAAAGTGATAATGGATTATTTCATAAAAATACACAAAAGACACTCAATATACCTCATACATATTCTATTTATAGTACAAAATGGGTAAAAAACCTTACATTATGACTCAAAAACCCTAATTCTAAGTGAACTCCACTTGTCGACTTTCTAACTCCTTGCATGTGGTTGGTCTTCAATCCAAATCTTTGTTTCTTTGACTCTGCATTAGTCTTTCTTCTTTCCCAGCACACTTATTTATTTTACCTTTTGTCACATTGGTTCCCATATTTCCTGTCATGTGTTGCTTCCTTTGGCCCATCTAGTTACCTCGTTTGTTGTGTTGAAACCAAAAATTTCATGCTCCAACAAGGAACTTGGTGAAGTACTAAGGAACATATGCGATATGGAGAGGGGTCTAGAGAGAGGCTAGAAGAGGGAAGAAATGGACCCCATTATGATGGATGGGGAACAAAACAAGGATATATTGAGAAGAGTGGGAGTGGCACACAACAAAGGACCCTACCATTGCAATATCAATAGTAAGAAGAGTGAAGTATTCGAGCGAGAGAGATTGGATAGTGATGAGGAAGAGGTAGAGGATCATCGTGTGATGAGGAAAATTGAGGAAATCCTATGTGCCACATATGAGATGAAAACCAAAGGTCAAGGGTCCAGTGAAAAATAAGGTTCTCGATTCTAGATCTGAATTAGTGTGGAACCCACAACCCCATATGAAACTGCAAAATCTGAAGAGAAAGGACCGGTTATCTAAAAAGTGATTAGTATTAGAAGTATTTTTGTAAGACGAGGTTCCAATGTAAATTCAAGTAGAAGTATACCTTCATCTAGAAGTAGTCAAATATATTGTTTGCACAGAGGTGGTAGTACACCAAACTTCACAATGGTAGGAGAAGATCCAACTATTAGGTTACCTGTGTTTCATGGAGAAGGGTTGGATGACCCAATTTTTTTATTTATTTATCTATGAGAAGATATGGGTAGATAAGAATATCACATATGACGATACAAAAGTAGCACAAATTGCAATCACATTTGGATACCACTCACTAGATTGGTATATGGGTCTTGTAGTAAACATTCCACAAGGAGTGCCTACAACTATCGTAGATGTGAAGAAGGAACTAATCAATGAATTTCAGTGACCAAGTTTAGAAGATCATTTTATGAATGCTATGATAGAAATAAAAAAGAGGCTAGGGGAGTCAGTTTGGGAAGTTGACCAGAAGTTCAAGAAACCAAAAGGTAAGTTGAAGTATCCTATCACAGATATGAAACATAGAAAATTATTTGTTAATTCATTATTGACACATTTGAATTATCCATTCAATTCAGAAAACAAAAGTTCCAAACTCACGGGGAGGCCTTGGAAGTAGTCTTGCAATTGGAGGAAAATCAGTATAAGCATATAGATATAGTTGTGGAAGATTCGATAGAATATTTGAAGAATCTGACATTTAAGTTGAACAAAAACAAGGGAAAGGAGAAGAGGAAAGATGTATGGTGCACATTATGAAGAAAAGAAGGAAATCATAAGAATGAGTGCCCAACCTTTGTGCAATACTTGGGAGAAGGAATTTCAAATCCTTTACCCATAGGGGGACCATGGTGTGAGATATGTAGAACACATGGACATGATCCTTATCATTGTCCCATGATGCAAAAGTATCAAACAATAACCAAGAGTAAATTCTGCAACTTATGTAAGTCTGTAGGACATGAAGACAAGGATTGTAGAACCTTGGAAATAATGAAGGAAAGGACTTCAGATACTTATAGGGTGCAAGATGAATTAATGATAGCACAACCTACACAATAGTTTATAGCACAACTGCAGTATAATAATGTGCAACAGTTTTCAACACCACCGTAGTGTAACAACAACAACAATTTCCAGTGCCACCATAGTATAATAATGCGCAGCTGGAATAAAATCAGGCTCCATAGTATAATTCACATTGCAGAGACAATCAAGGAAACAGAGGTGGCCTCAAAGGAGGAGGTTGTGGAGGAAGCATATTTGGAGGAGGTATAGGACCAGTAACCTGTCACAATTTATAAAAGCCTAGAAACTATTCAAGATATTGTCCACAACCACCACCAACATGTATGTATTGTCATGCAACAAATTATGATACAAAAGAATGTATGACACTATTGACAATGATAAAGGAAAAGAGGAACTAGAAAATTCATAATGTTTAATGTATTTTTGTGGAAAATAGATAAGAGGGTGGGAAGAAGATCAATATAGTGACTATATGTGGAGCCAAGACAAGATCTGATGTAACAAAGAAGAATCAGGATCAACACCAATGGGTTAGAAAGAATACAAAACCTCAAGAGAACTTTGATGCGCGGAAAGAGAAGGAGACATTCAAGGAGGCTAGACAAGAGCTTTTGAAGGATAATATTGTGTCTACTTTAGGTACAAATACAGGAGATGATGTACCAATATAGGACATGCCTCATCTATTTGATCATACCAATAAATATCATCCTTCAGAACAAGTAAGTAATATGACAAAAGTTTTGGGGTCTTCTATGAAGTTGTTGAATGATAAAAACTCTTTACAAGTACTACAGAGTCTGTTAGAAAAGTGAAATTCTATAGAAGAGATAAAATTAGAATAGAGAATAGTCAATAAGGTTTGTAAGAAGAGAAGAACAATTAGGGAGTTCAGGTTGAATAAAAATATTGGGTATTTCAATATGAGTGATATCAAATTAGACTTAGGATCTAAATTAAATGTTCTTCCTAAGAAGAGATGGGAAGCCATGGGGGAATCTACACTGAGATATTGATCACCTATTCAGTTGAAGTAAGAAAATCAACATAGAGTGATACCAATTGGTAGATTAAAAGTCATACCAGTGGATTTAGATGGTGTGTGTACCATGGAAGACTTTGAAGTGATTGGCATAGTAGATAACACTATACCCTATCCAACATTGTTGGGAATGGATTGGGCATTATATAACCATAGTATAATCAACTTGAAGACCATGAAAATAATATTTGAATTAGGATAATACAAAGTCATTGCACGATTAGATCCTTCATAGGGAGGAATATATGTTGAACCTGCAACATAAAACTTTATTACAAAATACATAAACCAGTTGTATACAATTATTGTGAAAGAGGAAGATTACATCAACCCAACAATATATGAAATTATTAGCTAGAGAAGCATTAGTTCTTGTGCTTCATACTTAGACACAGGTTTAGAAAAATGGAAGTAGAATTTGCATGATTTATCGAGAAGAATATGTGTAAGGATGATGCGCGCACTAAGATGGGTTGGCACAAAGGTAAGAGAACCTTGAACTAGCCAGAATGATTTAGAATGATTTTTAATCAGGTTTGAGTCAAAAGTAGTGGAAAATAAAATATTACCAATATTGGACATGGAATTGAAATCAAAACCTTCACAATGGTGGGGTATGCACAAAGAGAAGATCAATAAACAATATCAATGAAAGAGACTATTGCACATTATATTTGGCAGAGAGCGAGAGAATAGATATGCAGAAAAGTATGATGGAATTGAACAAACCAGAGAACATGTAGACATATGTATAATCCAATGGATATTAGTACCACTAGAGGAATGGACACATCACTTTATTCACACATTATAGGGAATTCCAAGGAATTGGTACAAAGAATTGGAACTCTGCAAAGAAACTACAAACTGGGAAGACTTACAACAGAATCTTGTGATCACATTTTCATTCTAGCATGAGAGTACAGAGATAGACACAACACTGGAGTTGTTAAGAGACAACAATTTTGGAGAACCTAAAGTGGAAATCATGACATATTATCATAAACAAAAGCGACAAACAATCAGACAGTTGATACATTTCTATCACGTCGCAGAACATTACCCAGTAGAAGAAAAATCACACGATATTCAAATCACAAAAGTTGAAGGAGAAAGAGAAGTAGAAGGTCCACAGTTACAGTCAGAATATTTTTATTCACCATTGAATATATAGAAGGTAAATATTGTAACAACAAAGAATACAAAGATTCCAAGTATTGGAGACTATTGGGACAATCAGACAGTAGAAAGAATAAAAGAGTTATCGCGCAAGTATAGTGACCTATTTCTAGCGACATTTTAATAGATGAAAAGGGTAGCAGGAGAACTTGGAGAAATGAAGATCCATTTGAAACCATATTCCAGAAAAATAAGATAGAGACCTGATAGGTTGAATCCATTTTCTAAAAAAATGGTTAAGACATAGATTGATAAACATGACAGAAAGTGTCTCTGATCAAGAGGCACAACTCAGGAAATATTGGCTCAACTCATGGAATTATAATAAGACATGATTAGGGATGGTTTCCATCAAGAAGTATAGAAAGAAAAGGATAAATATTGGAATGACAAAAACATTAAGAATAATAACTTTAAGGAAGGAGATATGATTCTCCTCTATGACAGTCAATATTTGTAGCACCCAGGGAAGTTCAAGATGCATTGGATAGGACCAAATGTGATAAATTTTGTCACAAATGGAGGTGTTGTGTTGCCGCAGGACTTAGCAGGAAAGGAGATTCAAGGAAAGGTGATTGGTATTCGATTGAAACTATATAGGGAAAATCAACCTACTAACCCTCAGCATATGTTGTGCAAATAAGTAGAGTTGTAGATAGTGTATATAGTAGGAGTTAAAAGAAGAAAAAAAAGAAAAAAATATAGAAAAAAGAAGAAAAAGGAAGAAAAAATTGGAAAAAGAAGAAAAAGATAAAAAAATATGTAGTAGATGAATAAGTGATATGAAAAAATTCGAAGACACTACATGAAAGATAAAGGTGACAAGATAAAAAACATAATGCAACGATATAGAGAGTTTTCTGAAAAATAAAGATGATGATTGTAAAAGTGGGATACAATAGAGCATTTATGATATACAAGTAGGAAATGTAGACTTATGACATGACTTATAAGAGTAGACTCATTGTGACTTGGAGACAAAGAGAGATAACGAGAAAAAATGTTTCTTGAGCACGTATTTATGAAGGATTCAATGACGATTAAACACAATACTTTTAGGATTTTTTGTAGTATGGCACCAACAAAGGTTGGAGCTCCCAGTCACATGATAAGGAAAACACGCAATGCCACAAGATCATCACAGGAGAAAGAAACAAAAGTTGAAAACCCTAATCAACAAGAAGGATTCGTAGACGTGGACATGATTCCATCACCTAAACTAGTGAGTCCAATAGTGGTTTACGAGCAAGAACCAACAACAGAAGAAATGGATGTGGATCCAATGGTTGAAGAACAAAACCCCACTGAAGCACAAAACCCTATGTAGAATCTAGGTTTGGGAGAACCACAATAGATGAACGAAGAATATGATGAAAGAACTGAATCAGAGGAGCCTAGGGAAGAGGCCAAACAAGTACAAAAACCTATCTTAGAAACATCACCGAAAACAAATTAACAATTATAGGTGGAAGATGTCACAAGTGAACCAAATTCATACACATAAGTAGAAGAGTATGTGCACCAGGAAGCAAAGAGATCCACTGCAACAAAAAAAAATGGAAATAACTAGTGCAGAGGTCGTTGCACAAGAAAGAATAAGTTACAATAGTACTACCACACATACTAGAAGGAGTGACAATCCTTCCTAAGATTTTATGATGTGTAGAAATATTGAGGTACAAATACAATGATATATCAGATAAAGATAAATTCTTTGAGTTTGGACCACAGGTCTATATTGAGAGAAAAGGGACAATTTCGTCAAGAGTTTAAATATTATAACCAAAGTAGTTTCTTATAGGTTTTTATAACACAAGCATAATGAACTTATTGGAAATCCCTCATTTTGGAAGGGGAAAGGATGTGAATAATTGTGTCAAGCAATTACTAGCCTTGGTTCATGTAGGTATTTTGTGGATGGGAAGGATGGTATCAATCGATGTTGATCTAATTGCATCAATCACAGGTCTTCCAAATGATGGAGAGAATCCAGAACAATACTTGGATGAAAAAACTAAGGAGAAGGACCTGGCAGAGGAGATGAAGAATACATATGGAATAGAGAGAGGATCCCTGGGAATTATAATCAACAGGATAAATGAACCTACGAAAATATTGGAAACTAAGTTAATGACATGTAAATTGTTAAGGAAGTGTCGCAAAGAATAAGTACCAACATGAGTGATAGTAGCAGCTACGTAGTGCACAAAGAGGACTTTACTTAGTTGGAGTCCATACATATTGAACTTATTTTTTGATGATTGCAAAGATGGAAAAGAATTAGGAACAAAGTTCCATTATTTGTGGTTGATCATACTTATCACATTGGTAGGTTGAAGACACCCCAAATACAATGTGTTTTGTCAAAGGATAGGAAAGTGCCACACAACACAATATGCAACATTGCGGTACACCTCAACCGCAAAATAAAGGAAGGCCTACTCCAGTATATTTGCGATGTATTTTGATGAAATACAGGAAAAGGTGGTTGCAACATGGAGGATACCACCAGAAGTGGTGGAGCAGGATAAGAACATAGAAAATTTCTAGGTGTCTAGACACAATGTATGGATTCAAGACAAAAGGGACCCAAACAAGAATTGGCCACATACGAGGTATTGCATCACTGGAGAGGAAGTCCAATGGGCCATGAAATACTAGACAAGTGAGTGGAAGGTACTAATGGCCTCAAATAAGGGATAAAAAGGAAAGAAACCAGTAGTAGTTGGCACATCGGAGAAATAAAATAGTCCATTAACTAATATAAGGAAGGTTTATGAGCACACAAAGGATATAGGAGGGAGTGAAACAATGAGAAAAACTAGACAAAATACTACTAAAAATCTATTAGTGAAGAAGAAGGATCACACCGATGTAAGGAATGGAGGAACACAACAAAATGATACTAATGGAGGATGATGCAAACCCCCTACGGGCTCGTGCGACCTCCCGGTCTAGGATCAAATTACATAGGAGACAAAACAGCTCTCATGTCCTCACAAAACCCTTAGATCTCTTACCACATACCTTTTCCTCTCTTACTACGTGAAAATTTGTATTTGTGAGGGTCTTCTTTCTCTAGCGGAGTAAGTGCACATGACCTCAGGCGTAAAATATGGGGCTTAAAATTGGAAGCAAAAACTCCAATTCCTCTGAACAACCAAAATCGTGAACTCCTAAAGATTTTGGGGATAAATGGTCCACACTTCTTCCCACAATATACGGCTAAAATGAACTTCAGGCCTCCAGGATTCAGAATTTTTTGCAACTCCAAAACACAATACCTCTAAACTAGCAAAGGTTGAATTCCAAAGAGTTGACGGTTAATGTTCTCCTTGGATCAATGGTCTGTTCTCACTGAGGAATTCTAGCTTTGAGACATTTTCAACCTCATCCAACCACTTCTCCCAAACTGCCGAACTCCCAAAAAGTTTTGAGATCAATGGTCCACCCTCTACTCTAGATCCACGGTCTAGATTCACTCTGGGCTTTGGGGCTTCAAGACTTTTCACACCAAAATAAATTTCACCCACAACCTTTAGGATGGTCGAATTTTGAACACTGGGAAATCTACAGACACATGTACTCAAAATCCAATGGTCAGGATTTACTCTGGAATTTAGGACTTCAGAGGATTCTCCACTCCACACAACAACAACAAAATTCCCCCGGAGTGTTGAATCGTCAAACCACTCATGGATATAACGAATCGCAGACACTCTCTGATATACGATGTATATTCACTTTGAGACTTCAGTATTTGGGGAATTTTACTCCTTAACAACAACAAATTAGAAAAATTTCAGAGAAGCGAAGTCTAAAGAACTTGGGGATTTAACAACTATGCTCCTTTCCTTGATCCAATGACTGTGAGGTATTCTGATATCTCCCAAATAGATTTCGTCCTTTCACCCTTAAAGTAAAATGGATTTCTCTTCTTGAATACTTACTATCGTTATCCTTCCTAATATTTATCACTTAAAGGACTCAAACCTTGGCACATACTTTGCACTTCTCTCCTAAGATTTGGACTTTGAAAAGTCACCTACACACTCCTTGCACTATCTCTCCTCTCAGATTTTTCAACACTTAACAAAGTGTCATCTCTCTGCACTCTTTGCCTTGGTTTCCCCTAAGATATTTTATACTCTTTTGAATATAGGCACACTCCTTGTTCTCTCTCTATGTAAAGTCATGCTATCTCTCCTGAGCTATTTGAACCTGTAGACGGTTCAACCTCCTCACTCCTTGCGTGGGAACTGTGCACTCCTTGCACCACGATTTTAGAAGAGAAAAAATTGAAACTTTAATCAGTATTAAGGGTTTTTTCAACCAACCATAGGGTGCACACAAACACACATGTAGATATAAATAACATAACATTTAACCAGTTACTCAAAGATAAGAAATCTCAAAAATTGAAAGAAATTATCCTCATCTAAATTCCTTCAGCAAATATTTACAAGGGTTTCAACAACCTTCAATAGCTTTCAACATCTCTTTTCACTCTCTATTTTTAGCAGCCTCTTTTAGGCATACATTACATTGATTTATACATGAAGGGGATTATTGATCCTTCCTCCCGACTATTCTAATGCTTTCATATCATAATTAAAAGAATCCTACCACTAACATTATTACAATAAATGAACAATTACAATGTAGATATGAGTCGGTGCTCAAAATATGTACAATCCTACAAGCATTAAAATAAATTACAATCTCCTGGAGCACATAAAATGGCTCTATATTCAAGGTATAATGTGATGTTTAATTACAAAGTTTTCAAAATTAAAGTGACATGCCCTCTTTGGAATCCAAACTAGTTAAAGTGCGATGCGTTGGATGCTCAGTTGTTTTCCACTCCGCCTCATTAAATGTTGACGGTGATGCTCATGCATCATACTCCCATGGAAAAACATATTTATGGAATCCTATCCATGAGCTCCTCCACTCTCTTTCCATGCTTTTGAATGTCGTTTTCAATTATCCAACTGGCATGTTCTGCTAGACGATCCTTCCATTTTACCAGATATTCATAATAAACTTTTCTCCTGGTTCTGTTGGCAGCCAATTCACTTTTTCTATTATCCTATAAGCTTCCTACACCTTTGTCTTGCAAACATCAATTTTGTCGCAATTTTCAAATAAACGACGTTTTCATTTCTTGCGACATTTGCACATTTGTCTTCGTTAAGTTTTCACGACTGTAAGCGTGAAAATTTCTCCTTTCGAAGTCACATTTTGATCACTATCTGAACTGTCATGATCTTTTTAATCGATATGCCTATTGCGCTTACCTTTTGTTTATCATTGTGTAGCTGGAAGAACTTTCGAACTGTATTCATTGGACATTATTATATTGATTATATGACTGGGTTTCATTGAGTTTGCAATACATCAATATTTGGATTTACACTTTTTATGACTTGCCTGATCATTAATTCTATGAAAATGCATAGGGGTTATGATTAAGTTTATATATATATATGATATAATCCTTATGTCAATATTTTCACAACTTTTAGCTTGTCGAATATATGAATATTGTTTGGCACCTTGGCTAAACTTTTGATTATATGCATTGGCGCATAGTTGATTTTGGGTTTTGATTTATATGTCGGATGTTTAAACAATATGGTATAACATTTGCGTGCATTGGTATACACATTGGATTTCATTGGTTGTACACATGAATTAATGTTTGAACTAGTATTATGGAGTGAACAGCTATGAAAATTGGCGGTTGTACTTGGGTAATGAATATTTTGGATGGCAGACTCCACCACCTTCGCATGCTCGCATTTATGCTTATCCTTTTGGATCGTTCATTGCTATTGGACCGAGTAGCTCTGCTCCTGTGTGTGTTGGTGAATTCAAACCCTTCCCTTACCATGAATTCGGCTCCATGGCACCAGTCGTGCGATTCGAACCCAATGGCAACCAGGCCCTGTTAATGTTTGACAATGCCCACCAAGATTTGGAAGACAGTGGATGGCTTACCTTCGTGAAACAATTTGAGGGTTTTAACCTTTGTGTAGCACGACAGTTTTCCATGACCCTCGATGGATGTCGAGCCAAGGTCGGCGATATACAGTTAGAGATTGATGAACAGTTTATCAACTCAGCCATGGGGTTACCTACCTCGGGACAGAGGTGGTTTAAGAATTGCAAGGTTGAAGAAGTGTCGTGGACATTATTGTTTCTATCACGCAGAGTCACCTCCTGTGACAGAGGTATGCCCATCTCTGCACTCAAACCATGTTGGCATGATACTTTGATGGTAATAAAACAGTTTATGACCTGTGAAGGCCGATACGGGCTTGTGTTCCTCCACCACCTGCGTCTGCTGATGATTTTTATAGGGTATCCTCTAAACATGCCTTTCTATTTTCATCGGAGTCTGTTTAAAATGTCAAAGAAGTTTAAGAGGCACAAGGCTGACAACAGTCTGTTTCATCATGGGCTTATTAAGCTCATCGTTGTTTATCATTTGAGTTTGCTTGGTGATAATTGGAAGGCTTTCATCGCCCGTAATGGCTTTGAAGACACCAACCATATACAGGTTGATAAACCCGTGGTAATTGAAACAAAGGTCGAACCGCCTGTACCCTTGCACCTCCTACTGCCTAAATCCTTGGCCAACCCTCCTACCGACTTACCCGACACCGTAACTAAGAGTGCAAAGGCCATTAAAAAGCCTATGAGAAAAAATCTCAAGGCAAACCTTACTGCAAATGCCAAAGGGAAAAGGAATGCTTGGCTCATTTCGAGAATGGCCAGGAACAAACCAAAACCCTCTGCCGAGTCTAACCCTATCATTTTAAGTGAGGAATCCAATTCTGATATTGAGCGTTTTCTGGCAAGCGAGTACCCCTACTCGCAAGGTTTATGTACCGAACCCTCTTATGATTTTGTATCAAATCTACCCCTCTACCTAAAGGACGACCCTAACTACTCGGGTATTAAATTGCCTCGTGAAACCCTCGATCATTTGGCCAAACCCTCGCCTTCTCTGTCTAAACCTACACAGTCACCCTGTGACCAATGAAATTCATGGTTAGAGTGGTATTATATTGATGTTCCGATACTCCAATCAAAGATTCAATATTTGGAAGACCAGATTGCAGTGCTAACCAGTCAAAAAGCCAAGCTCCAAGCGACAGACAAAAAGCAAAAGACAACTGGCTCCATCCTGTTCAAAAATGTGGAATCAGCCACGGCTGTTGTAAATTCCAAGATGGCATAATCAAGTGGTCTCGTCGCTACAAAGGTATGGAAAATTTGATATCGTTTTGTTTTGCAAATAATCTAGGTTGATATAACGATTTGATTTCAGTTTTAAATAGTTCTGTTCAGATCTTGAATGGCTCTGTTATATTGTGTGCACTCTATATATAGGTTTTCTTTGAATAAAAAGAAATTTCGATCTGATACACGATCTGATTATTCCCAGTATAAGATTTTGATTGGATTTAAGTGATCTTCGTTTGAATTTGTTTGATTGTTTGCTTTCAAATGAATTGGTTTGTATCCGATTTGAAAAGGAAATTTTTCATATTCAGTTTAGAACATAATCGTGTTCGGATTTGATTTTGTTATGATCCATATGCTATGGTTGGTGAACGATTTGATTGAGTTTGATTGTTACGATTTTGCTCAGATTCAATTTCATTATCATTGGTATGCTATGACTGGTAAATGTTTTTAGGAAGATACTTGCTACAATGTTGTGTCGTGTGATGTTCTATATTTGATTGTTTCAAAGTTAAGGATAATGACCTTGTTTCTTTGATGAAAACATTACACTCAAATAACATTCGCACCCTAATCGGGAAATGAATCTGAATCATAATAACTATGTCAAAATCTTAGCTAATCGATTCACTCTTGTTCTAATTTGGCAAGTTTGTTCTATAAGTCGGGTTCAGATTGTAATTGATGCTCTGTATTTTAAATTTGTGAAATGAATTGGTCAAACCATGTTATGATTCGTTTGACTGAAACGATTGCGATAAAAACCAATCGATCTTGTTTACTTACTGTGCAATGATAAACGATCTAAATCTATAACTAACTCTGTTTGATTTATCCTGTTACGATTTTGTTTGTGATAGTTATGAAACAGTTACGATTTGAATTCGTTCACAGCCTAAATCGCTTGCTATACAGTTATCGTGATAATCCTGTTCGATTCACAAGTGTAACGAAGTGTTTGCAATTTGTGTTGTTTTTGATTGGATATCAAAACGATCTCATAACAGATGGATTCGATTTGTTGAGCAATGATTATGATAATGTTACATGTGATTTCATTTACACGACTTATGATAATAATCGAATCAGAGTGTTGCTATCTCTGTTTTCGGTTAAATGATGTGGATCATGTTTGAGTTCATAATGGAATAACGGTTTCATTTGTGATTCATTCTCAAATAATTGTTGGATGTAAATTGAATGAAATTTCTTAAAAGATTTCAATTAGTTTCAATTCTGATTCTGTATCTTATTTTAGACTAGCTACAGAATCAGATGATTCTGTAGCTAAGTCTGTAGAATTAAATTTTTATTGTTTTATTAATCAAATATTTCTCTAACTTGTCTATTTCTGACCTGTTTCAGGTGAATTCGAATTGCATGATACATGATGGACAGTTTAGAAGATATTTGGATATTTTAGTCTTGTTTTAATTTCCTAGTTTAGACAACTATGGGATATATCCCCAGATTTTTGTAAACAGTTTTAACTTCCATAGGGAGGTTTTACCCTGTGGAGAAACTTATAAATACTTATTATTTTTGTAAATAAGGATCATCCTCATTCGTGTGAGAACAAGGATATGGAATTCTAATACAAACTGAGACATAAATTGATGTTCTGCTACAGATTTATCTTTTCATAATATCAATCTTTTGTTTCATGTTGATGTTTATCAATTTGCATTTGGTTATTGACTACTTTAGCTATCTTAGTCTTTTGCAAATGATATGATTTAATTAATATAATCCATATCTGATTTATTCCAGTATTTAAAAACATAGCAATTACTTGATTCAGTTTGTGAATGACATATTTCTCTTCTTCATTAATTGGATTATTAAGTATAAGTTTTTGCATAATAGGTTTACCTTATTGCAGAGATTTATAAATCATATAATTGTTATGATTTTTTATGTCTTGTTTGTCCTGTAAACAAACTTAAAGATCATTGCAGCTTATCATTTACGAAAATCTTTTGGAGTAATCGGTGCGAGTTTCCTTCCTCTGATCTGCTGGTGCGAGTTTCCTTCCTCTGATCTGCTGGAGTAATCTGGAGCGTTTCCAGGTCAGTTTGTTGTTTATTTGTTTAGTATATTTGTTGGTATTTTAGTTAGATATATGTGTAGTTAGTATATTAGATTGTTTAATTTCAGTAAGTTTAATTTCTTGTTCATAAAATCAAAAAAAAAAAATCAACAAAAACATCTCTTGTTGTCTTAGGGCAGAATATAATGAGTTTTTTCAGGTTTTATTTAAATCTGTGAATTGTAGATATTGTATATTTTGTAAATAAGTTATATTTCAATTAGTAGTTAGTATAGTAATAATTAGTAGTTTGTATATATATAGTTAGTTAGATTAGCTTAGTTTGTTTTAATAATTTGTTTTAATTAGATTAGAGTATTAGTTTGTTTTATTTATTGTTAGTTAGTTTAGTTTGTTTTATTTAGTTTTAGTTAGATTAGTTAGTTTAGATTAGTTTTCTTTTGTTTTCTTAGGACCTTAGATCGGCTATCAGAGCCGCTAAACCCGTCAGGGTAGTTCATTCCAAATGGCTTGGATTATTAGACAACCCCGGACTGGTTCCACTCTCTCAGTTGACGGACGGTCAATTTCGCCCATCAACAAATGGCACTAGAAGGAGGGATTGAACTTAATTAATGGCACGAGGAGGTCGCAAGACTCCCCCACCCCCAAACCGATCACCTATAGTGACTAGAAGCCATTCACACGATAATATTCCCCTTCAAACAACAACTACTTCAACCGTCGATCCACAGATCACAGTTGAACTAGCAACCCCTAATCCTACAGGTGGTGACATATAAGAGATTGTCCGTCAATCTCTTATTAAAACACATAGTTCCTTAGCTCGTCTTAGGCAACCAAACCGTCCGTTGGGCCAACCTTTGGACTACTCTGATATCAGAGAACAATTAGGTGGCACTGATCCTACTGTGAATCCTTCAGATCCAATTTTAAATCCTGCTGTAGGAGGATCTGGGATACCTCCTTCACCACCTCCATCATATCCTTCCTCTTCTGGGGGAGATTCTTCTGACGAAGGCAATTCACCTTCTCATCCTTCCACACCCACTACCCCAATGGAAAATCAGAACAAACCTGCTAGACCCTGGCTTGATCAGGATGCTATAGCTGTACCTGGAGCCCAACACCCTTTACATAAACACCCGGAGAAATGGCTTCCCAAGTTTGATCCCGACTCGAAACAGATAGCTGAAGATCACATCAAAAAAATTATGTTAGCCATTAGACTCTGCAATGTTGAACATGAATACGTTGTCTGTAGGTTGTTCCCTTACACTTTCGAGGGTAATGCATCCACATGGTACTTTTCCCAATAGCCCCACACCATCGTGTCTTGGGAAAAGTTTGAGTCATGCTTTTTGGAAAAGTTCGGAGATGGTAAACCTCCGAAAGTCTTAGTCATGGATCTTTCTAGCTTAAGAATGAACCCAAAAGAAAAATTTAAAGACTTTAATCAAAGATTCTTAACACTTAAAAACCGAATCCCTGTAGATTTTATGCCTTCCGAGAGTCTTATAATAGCTTACTACACTAAAGATCTACATCAAAGTATAGCTATTTGGGTTAAACGATCTAAGAAAGCTATGTTGTTAGAAGCCTTCGAGGAGGCCAACCAGATTGAAAAAGACATACTTAGCCTTAAGGACTCTTCTAGAAATGAAACAGAGGCCAATGCTACTCCCAAAAAGAAGATTGAAATTCTCTCCAGACCCACTCAAAGTAAAACACAACCTGAAAACTCTGATTTGGAAAATTTAACTAAAGTTGTTCAAAAACTATCAAATCAAGTTATAGACTTAAAAAGGTCAACTGAAGAAGCTTCCTCGAGTATAGGACCCTACAAACCTCCTTTTTGGAAACCTTTTCCTACCAACCGACCTAACCCAACCATCGAGGGCCTTAACCTAGAAAGTTTGCAATGTGCTCTTCAAACAATTCTAGAAGCCCAAGATAACTTGATACCCCCTGAAACCCTTGAGGAGGTAGTTGAATAAGAAACGGTTCAAGAAGAAGAGTCTTCTCCAAACATATTTGGACACTTCTCGGATATCCTCTTTCAAGCTAACTTCGAGACTGTTCACCCTTATAATACTAGGAGTAAGACAACAAACAAGCCTTCTACCGAAAACACCACAACTTCGCCTCCAAAGCCTTCTAAATCAGCTGAGACTAAACAAAGTAATGTGAACCCCAACTTAGATTATGATGTTGTTGAAGATATTAAAAAGTTAAGGGCTAACATTTCTATTTATGAGTTGTTGAAGTTTCCATTTTTGTTACAAAAGATGTTGCAAAATATTTCAGAGAACGACAAGAATGGTAATTCAAGTGGTAACAAGGTTGTGCAAAGCAAAGTCCCTCAGAAGACTTCCACTAAAAATAATCCTGATCCTCAAGATAAAGGAAGCCTTCCTAGAGTGCCTGCAAATAATGTGAATAGTGTAAATAATGTAAATAATGTAGATAAAGTAGCATTAGAAATTGCGAGTAAGAAGCCACAAGCTATTACTCCTAGTACTCACAAAAATGTACCTCCTTTTCTTTTAACTTTCGAGATTTTCAACAGAAATGTGCATAATTGTATGGTGGATTCAGGAGCGTCATCCAATGTGATGCCTTGGTCTGCCTGCCAAAATATTAACACTGAAGTGGAACCATCTACTTTAAAAATCATACAACTTGATCGGAAAAATGTTAAAGTTATAGGCGAACTAAAAAATGTATTGATTAGATTATCGTCTAACCCAAAGGCTCATCAGGTTATTGATATAATCGTTGTGGATATTCCAGAAGTGTATGGTCTATTTTTAAGCAGGGATTGGTCGGAGCAGCTACATGGTTACTTCGCGACAGACTGGTCTCACTTATGGCTCCCAGAGAATGGTAAGCCTAACAAGATCAGAGTGAATCGTGAGAGTTACCTTAAGTTCACGGTCACAGATTTGAACGACCCTAACGAACCATATACACCTTCTGCGGATACACCCGAAGTCCAAGGGATGGACACCTTCTTCGGCAACTTCATGGCCGAGGCTTCACCTATCATCAATCCATAACAACAGTCCGAGATCGTAGCATATATGCAACCAACAGTTTCTATGCAACAGTCCCATGAGCCCAATGGAAATCAAATTTGGTCTCTATATTTCGACGGTTCTAAGTCTAAAGAAGGAGCTGGTGCAGGCTGCATCATTATCGATCCGGCAGGTAACAAGACATTAATGTCTTGTAGACTAGAATTTGAATGTACTAACAATACTGTAGAATATGAGGCTTTACTACAAGGTCTCAGAAAAGATCTGGA
>SNQJ01S0002911.1:91634-124292 GCA_010110895.2 Picea sitchensis | reverse complement strand
GTCCAAGTAGGATTTTCTGGAGGCTTATTTGGTGTAGAAGTTCCCTTTTTGGGTGGCATGTTGACCAAGTATCACTTTTGAACCTTGATTTTGAGGTGGTTCTACTAGACAATATTTCTTCTGTTGTATCTCCCAAGTTTCGGCCCTTCTGGGTATGAAACTTTCTTTTAGGTAGTTCTCTGATATTTCTTCTCTGCAATGCCATGGGTCTGATCAAAATTGGATGTGCCAAGTGGAATTTACAGTAACTTCCTCACAACTTGCCGATTTTTGGCCTTTCTAGGAGATCTCACTTGTATAGCATGCACCGCACAAAATAATTGATATCAAATTCTGAAACTCCCACCCAAAATACTACAGACTGTCCACGATCCAATGAAACCATTCCCACTCAATTTGGATACTCTAGCAAGAGGTTATGATTTTTTTACCTAGAACACCTTCTTGAGACTAGTCAATAGGACTAGTCAGATACCCTATCTTACACAAGGTGTATCTACAAATTTAAGATGAACCAGAAGATGAAATTTTTACCACAGATACCTTACTAATTTTTGTAAATTTCCTTTGGAGTTCAGGGTCTGCAACGTTACATAAAAAAAATTATAGTGAAAATTCCACAATGACTCATTTCAGGATGATTCCCAAACCCTATCTTGTACAGGCTGTATCTCCGAAAGTATAAAGACTCAGGAGATGAATTTTTAACCCAACGTACCTTGATCCGTCTACTAAATATACTCCAAGACATTCCTTATGAAATGTTGTAGAAAAAGAGTTATAGCAAAAATTCCACAGTGTCTCAGATGTAGCAGCGAAACCCCAAGACCTTGAGCTCTGAAACCATATGTTAAGAACCAAATATCAATATAGCATAGAAAATCTTCAGAAAAAGTACTCAACGCCTTGAAAAAGAGAGAATTTCAGATAATAATCCTCTTCAAGGGGGCCACCTCCTTTTACCCCACTTAAATGTTCAAGCACAAGATGATTCAAAATGAAAATGTCTCCTTGGTATATATAGGAGACTACGAGGTATAATTACAACTAATGGCCTAAAGAAGACATAAATAAAATAACATTACTAATTTAATATGCCCCAATTAAGGGGTAATGAGCCAATATTAGGGCTTAACAGACAATGCGCAAAAGGTGGTACTGGATCATGACAGTGCATGGCCGTTGGTACCAGATCACAACAGATTATATTTTAGTACCAGATGTGTTTGGTACTGGATTCAGATAGTGGCAGTCTTGGTGTGCAGGTACTGTATAGCTGAGATGGTATAGGAACGTTGGATATATAGAGGTCAAATATTTATATATGACAAATTGAAGCATTAGTACATGAAATATTTAATTCCTTAACTCTATAAACCACAAAATGCATGAATTAACCATACTTTACCTTATGACCTTATTACTGGCTAATGGTAGTGTTCTTGTCATTCACCCAAGATTAGGTAGGCCAAAAAAGGTATAGGTGAAGAGTATAATAGGGTAATGGGGATGCCAATTTCGGGTCTCAACATTCCCCCATGCCAAAATCATTGCATGTCCTCATGCAACTAAAAACAAACCTAAATTTTTTCAAAACTTGAGACTGTGTTCTTTACTTTGATGGATCAATGATGTTGATGGATGAAGCCTCTTCTTTCATCTCCCTTTTGATGACCCTAACGTATTGTAGGAGTCGTAATACCTTCTTGAGCTTGTTAGAAGTCTCTTCATGGTCATCTTGAAGTTGTTGGTTGGTTGCTTTCAACTGCTCATTTTCCTTTTTGATATACCTGTCCAAGAGTTAGTATTCCTTCACTTCTTGTTTGAGTTCCTGATTTCGTTTTTGCAATTCCCCAATCTTTTTCTTCATTTGTTCTTTTGTCAAGGCCTTTGTTGACTCCATCATTACTGGTTGGATGCACTCCCTTTCCTCGACTTCCTCCCTCATCCCACATAAAGTAATAGTGGCTTGCTCCTCGGTAAAACTAGGGATGTCAGCTTGGATTGATAAATCCTCAGAAGGGGAGGTAAGATCAATTGGATCTTTCTGTGTATGAGGACTAACTATTTTTTTTCCCTTATTTTCCATGCTCCTCATGGTTCTTTTACAAGGAGGTACCAAATCAGGGATGCTCATAGGATTCCTTTTCTTCCGTTCTAATGGTGACAGGGGGTTGTGCCACAGATTGTTTACTTTTAGGTTCTGAGCTATGCTTCCCTTTCTTCATCATTTTTTGATGGCCCTCTTTCTCAACTGCCACCATTGAAGTCTCCTCTACTAATTTGTTTTTACCTTTTGATTCAGATCTTTTGAAAGTTTTATTGACTTTGGAAGAGGACCCTGCTTTTTCATGTTTTCTCACTTCCCTAGATGATGGTGGAGTTGTCTTATCCTTCTTGCCCTGTTTCTTTTGAGGCTCCTTATTTTTCTTTGGAGCATGTTGGGTTTCCTCCACATGTTTGTTTTCTTTGGGAAGGGGTTGAGTGATAAGAGTTTTCCAACTAATCCTTTGTTTCCTAAGCTCATGTAAAACTAGCATTTTAATGAGACCTTGATGGTAAATGCTAGTCTTCTCTGTTTTGGATATGGATTTAACACCTCTTACCATTTTGTTCAAAGTCATCCATAGAAAATATGGGAAATCAATTTCAAGGCCTCCTTCAAAATGTAATAGAAGCCTAAGATGATATATGAAGGTCACAACATACCTTCCTTCACAAGTGACAAATCGTTGAAGACTAGTAATCATTGGATGATACTCTTCCTTGATGTAGTTCCTAGGGATCCCCTTTTTCCAGTCAGGGTGTTGATGATCTTCTTTCAAGAATTGTTGGCACATTTCTTTGTTGATTCCTACACCTTTGAAGTATTTGGCTCCTTTGCTAGGTAGTCCCATGACCTCCCTTAAGGTTTATTCATTGATTGTTAGTTGTAGATTTCCTATATGTGCAATCTCTCAATCATAACCCTGTATAAATTCGTGAGATATCTTCTCATGCCAGCCTGTAAAATTTTCCATAAATGGCATCCATCCCGATCTAGCATATTTTTCTTGACATAATTGGAACTCCTCGGTTTCCCTATAAATTTGGAAGACTGGTTCGTGTCTACTAATGACCATCATTATAAGTTGATAGAAAAGGATCAGGCTGTAGCACAAGGGTTTGGTCAATTGATGAGGTAAGGGTTTGGTACCGGAAAGGAGTAGGCTCGAGACTGGAGAAAGCTCACGACAAGGGGGAATATGGTGATGTTGTTGACAATGCGAATGGTAAGTTTAAGTAAGGATGTCGTAAGGAAAATTATGACTAGATGAGGCTTATCTAGATGGCTTCTCCACCAGATAAGACATTTCATTTCTACCCGTTACTGTAATGATGAGGACAAGACGTTGGGTGTTCAAGACATCATTTTGGGATAGGTGATTGGACGTTTGGGTGGTGAATTTGATGTTAGATCATGGTTCATGACATAAGATAGGTTCGTGAATTGCTTAAGGATGAAATATATCTCTGGCTTATCATTGTTATACATGTTTCATATTTTGATATGATTTTTTCCCTTAACCATGTTCAAGAGCTATGAGAGGATTAATTAAGTTTAGGCATATGGGTTTGAGGGATAGGTGGATGGTTTTAATACTAAGGTAATAAGATCTAGTATATATTTTCATACTTATTGTAGTTTTATGAGCATAGGAAAATAAATACCATGTTACCTTTTCTTTTACCTTTGTATGATTAATACCCATAGCATGTGCAACTGCTTGTAAATTGTCAGAATTCATCCCTTTAGACTGAAGTTTCTTGAAAACTTGGTACGGGAATATCCTATACTTCGTTTTATTCTATGCTTATCTTCTCTTGTATTTGGTTCTGCAGACTGATCATGTGAGTCTGAAAAAGATTTCTGAAGGGGCTCTTTTAACCTTCCCCCATGCCGAAGATGTTGTATATCTGTATGCAAGAAGATTCAACATTTTATATCATAATGGAGAAAAGATAATAAGAGCACAAGAAACCAATCAAATTCCAGAAGTACATTTATCACCTAGCATATGATCTAATACCAAAAAAGTGAAATTTCTCTTCTTTTGATGGATTTTTTACAAAGGTAGCATTCAACAGTGAAACAAGGAATATTTATATGTTTTCCAGAAGAAAAGATCCCACCTAACTTACTTCAAAGATTTACCATCATTGGATGTTATAGATAATTTTCACAGTATAAGTAGATTAGACTCCCTAGTTAGGGTTCCACTCTTAAGAAGTTTCCTTCTTAGATAGTTTAGACTTTAGATGTCAGACCGATAAGTTGACTTAGGGTGATTCTCAATTGGACATTTGCTTGGAGTAATTATGTTGTTGATTCATTTGGATTTTTGTATCTCATGAAATCCAATAATGACCTTTACTCTTTTTGTTTTAGATGAAAACAAGTGAATTTTTCAATCAGACAAGTATAGATGAGACATTTTTCAACCATAACCCACTGCCAGCAAGCCTGTTCAGTACTCCAGTGGGGTAGTTGTGATAATTAGTGAGAGGTACCTTCCCCAGGCAGAATGCCCCATTGCCAACAAGCCTATTCAGTACCCTGATGGGTTTGCCTAGTCATACCACAGACCGGTACCCGCTGCCAATAGACCTGTTCAGTATCCCGGTGGGTTAGTCTCTTAAACCCTTTTTCCATCAGAGGCTTCTTGTCCATAGTCACCTCTTTTGGTTTTTATTAAAGAGTGCTTTGCATGGTGATAGGGGAGGCTCGTCTGAAAACATTTTTACAGGGTGGGATTGTATTGGGTTGGAAGGCATATACTCTTCTTTTGTATGTCTTTTAAAGATTTGTCTGAAAGAAAAATAAACTTTTATGCACATTATTTCTTTAGAGTGATCTAGATGTATAATTTTATCTGAAGTTGTCCATAAGAGAATGACCTAAAGTTTCCTTAGGGTACTGGTACATCCTCTTCCATAAAAGTTTTGGTAGTGTTCCCATGGTAGAGAGTGTTCATATACTCATATGCTACTCTTTAATAAGATAATCCAATGAATACTATTGAAGTCTCGTTAGGGTGAGATAGTTACTTATAGGCTAATATATTTTTTTTCTTTAAATCATGCTGGAATACTGGGTAAAGGCAACTTCTAGTCTTTGAAGTGGATTATGGTTCTTTGAACAATCATAGGTAAAGATTGGGTCCCTTTTTTTATTTTGTTTTTAAGCAACAAAACCAAAAGAAATTAAAATACTTCTTAGCAACAGAACCAAAAGAAATTAAAAACACTTCCCTTTAGTTGTCAACAGAACCAAAAGAAATTATTTCTTCACAAGGCCTGCCATTTGATACTGCATTCAGCTTCTTGGTTCCAGCTTAAGTGGTTTTTTGCATGGCTTCGTACTTCAAATTAATTGACATAAGATTTTAAAATATGCGTAGTATGCTTTTTCAATTAAGTAATGTGTCTTGATAGTATTGTAGAAAGACAGACTTCTGGTACCGAACTGGTACCGAACTGCTGGTATCGGACCAGAATAGGATTTCTGGTACCAAAGTAGAACAAAATATTGTTGATGCCTACAAACTTATGTTTAGCAAGTCCATGGAGGATCAAATAAATTATAGAAATTTACTTACAAAAAAAAATAAAAAATTGCGAAAATAAAACAAAAGGGGGTAAGAATCTCTTATTACCTTCAGCTTATTAACAAAATTCGATCCACACCTATGTACAAAAATTTCAAATAAACCAATCAATCAATGTGGATTAGTAGGAGGGTCTCCTTCCTTATTGATCATCTACATATCTGAATTATGTAGTATACGAGTTAGGAATTCTTCTTTTGACAGAGGTTTGTTGTAAACTCACAATCGATGACCATTCACAAGTAGTGGTGTCTATTTTTCATCAATTGTCTTTATCCTGATTGAACCATTATCGTAGATAGTGTCAATTTCGTAAGGTCCCATCTAACGAGTGGTTAACTTACCTTTGAAGTTCTTGAATCTGCTGTCATACAATAGGGCCCAATCTCCTTGTTGAAATTTTTTCTTTTTGAGATACTTGTCATGCCATTTTGTTCTCTGTTCTTGAATGAGGGTAGTTTTTTGAAGTGCCTCCTGCCTGTTTTCATCCAATTCATTGAGCTGCAAGAGTCTTTGTTGTTGGGCTTCATCCAAGTTCATGCCAACTTGTACTGCAGTCCTGAAGGTTTTGAACTGGAATTCTATGGGAAGAAGCACCTTCTTCCCATACACTAACTCATATGGTGTATGTCCTGTTGTATTCCTCCAGGTGATTCTATAAGACCATAAGGATTCTAATAGTCTGTTAGCCCAATCCTTAAGGTGCAGCTATACCGTTTTGGTAAGAATGGACTCAATAACTTTGTTGGTAGATTCTACTTATCCATTTGCTTGTGGATGATAGGGTGTAGATTTCCTGTGTTTGATTTGGTATTGCTCTGTAACATCTTTGACTAGATGAGAGGTAAATTCAGTTCCCTGATCAGTCACAATTTCTCGAGGTACACCAAATCTAGTAAAGATATCATTAAAAAGGAAATCTACCACTGATTGTTCACTTGCAGCTGGTAAAGCTTTTTCTTCAACCCATTTAGTCACATAGTCAGTGCATACAAGTACATACTTTTTCTTTTTAGATGAAGGGTTAATGGGCCCTACAAAATATAATGCCCATTTCTCGAATGGTTCAATGACTACTTGGGCCTGAAGTGGCATTTGGTGTCATGCAGTAGGCTTACCCATTCATTGGCATTCATCACAATTGGATACATAGGTTTTAACATCTCTAAAAATATGGGGGCAATAGTAACCAGATTGCAGAACTTTGTAAGTGGTCCTCTTGTTTGCGAAGTGTCCTCCACCATGACCATCATGACAGGCTTGCAAAATATCATGAATTTCATCTTCCCTTACACATCTCCTGATCACCAAATCTGGTCCTGTGAGGCAATCATCATGCCACGTGTAATTTGCACTTAGTTGAATTACTTTATGTTTTTCTCTAGGAAACAATTTCTAAGGCATCTTCCCCGTCACAAGATAATTAGCGACATATGCATACCACAGAGTGAATGTAGAAATAGCAAATAAATTTTCATCAGGAAAGTTATCTTCTATTGGTGCATTATTTCCCAGATGAATCATTCTAGATAAGAGATCAACCACAAAATTATCTTTACCAGGTCTATCAATAATGTTGATATTAAACTCTTGTAATAATAAGAGCCATTGTGTAACTCTAGAATTTTTTTCAGGTTTGTTCATTAAAAATTTGATGGTTGAATGATCAATGTGTACAAAATCTTGATATCCTATAATATAGTGTCTAAATTTATTGATAGCATGGACTACAACTAGCAATTGTTTTTCTGTGATCGTTTAATTAACTTCAGTTGGAGAGAGATTTTTACTGACGAAGTAAATAGCATAGGGCATTTGATTTTCTCTTTGTCCAAGGACTGACCCAAGGGATGTGTCTGAGGCATTGGTATAGATATGAAAAGGAAGGGACCAATTTGATCCTCTTAACACAGGGGTAGTTGATAATTTCTGTTTTAGAATTTCGAAAGATATTTGGCATTCATCATCCCACTTAAATTCCACTTCTTTAGATAATTTGAATAAAGGGGTATCTAGACTTGTAAAATTTAGAATGAATCTTCTATAATAGCCAGCATGTCCTAAAAATCTATGGACTTCCTTTTGTGAGGAAGGTATTCTGATTTGTGTGATGATATAATTATTTTCTGGATCAACTCTCATTCCAGAACCAGAAAATTGATGTCCCAAAACAATACCTTCAGTGAGAATCATTTTTTATTTTTCATTACTTAAAGAAAGGTTTGTTTCCTTACACCTAATGAAGACTTTTTCTAGAATGGTCAATTCTTCCTCGAAGTCTTGTCCATGGACTGTAATGTCATCCATGTAGACTTCCACACAATCATTGGTCAAGTCAAATAAAATGGCTAGGACAACTCTTTGAAAAGTGGTTGGGGCATTGCAAAGTCCGAAAGGGAGCACCCTATAAGCACATGTTCCCCAAGGGTAGGTGAAAGTAGTCTTATCCTAGTCTTCGAGTGCTATTTGTATCTGGTTTTAACCACTAAACCCATCCAAGAACGAAAAATACTTCTTTTCGGATAGGGTATCCAGTACCTGATCAATAAATGGTAAGGAAAAATAATCCTTATGGGTGGATTTTTTTAACTCCCAGAAGTCTACACATATCCTCCACTTACCATTTTTCTTGGGAACTATGACAAGTGGAGATATCCATTGGCTATCTGAAATGGGGTATATGAGATTGGCTCGAAGGCATTTTTGCAATTCCTCTTTTACAATATCTTTAAGGGTTGGATTCATTCTTTGTCGAGGCTGTCTAACTGGTCTGATTTGGTCATTAGTGTAGATATAATGTGTGCATGTGTTAGGGTGAATGCCTTTCATGTCTTCATAATCCCATGCAAAGGAATCAAATTGTCTTTGGAGCATTTCAATCACTTGTGTCTTTTGTTCTGGTTCCAAACTAGAGTTGATGTACAATGATTTTCCTAGGATAATCTCAACAAGTTCAGTAGTTTCTTCCTTATCTGAGGAGACTGGTGATAAAGTATATAATTGAGTGATATCAGGGTGCCAAGATTGTTGAAATTCAGAACTAAAAATATGCGACAATTCTGCAAAATACCTTGGGTATTCAATGCAATTTGTGTCAGCAAAAAATAAGCTTAAGACTTGTTCATCTGATTTTTCTTGTATTCCTCTTACTTGTTCAAGTGTTAACAAAGGTCTAATGCAATCTTCCTATCCATAAGGGTTTTCTAACCAAACGGGTATTTCCTGTGCCGGTTGGGCAGGAGGGAAGAGGACAAGTTTTTGGCTATGTGTTCCATTGGATATAGTCATCTCACCAGACTGACAGTCGATAAAGGCATCTGTTGTGGCTAGACAAGGGCAGCCAAGAACCACATGGTGTCTTGGTTTGGAGGATGATTTAGAATAGATGACTAAAAAGAATACTGGATATTCCCAAGAAGCTAGAGGGACTGTGATATCATCTAGACGTCCTGCAGGGCTAATGACTGACTTATTTGCCAGATCGATCATGGTTTGGGTTGGTCTTAACTGGATTATTTGGAGCTTTTGCATAGTGTCAAAAGGAATTACATTAATAGCTATGCCCAAATCAATGAATGTGTTTGGTATAGAAATGCCATTAATTTCGACAGTGACTACTAGATTTCCAGGGTCATTATATTTGTATGGCATTTCAGAAATAAATTCAGATAATTGTCCTGCTATCTGAATAAGGGGAGGTTCCTTCTTCCTCCTTCCTAGTTTCTTAATGAAAAGATCCATTATGATTTTGGTGTATATAGGGATATCCTTAATGGCTTGAAATAGAGGTACTTTTATGCACACATTTCGTAATTCATCTTCTATATCTCTATGCAAGGGTGGGTTAGGTTTCTTCATTAATAGTCTTTCGGGGTAAGGTGGGAGATTAATTTGTTGGGGTACTCGTACAGACTGAGAAGTGATTGGAATAGGAGGAGAGGCCCCTTCTTCTGCAGGGGTGGTTTGATCATTTTCTTCGTTAGAATGATTATCATTTGCTTCCTGAATTATTACTGCAGGATCTTATTGGTTTACAACTTTCCTCGATCGTAGTTGAATTTCATAGGTGGGGAAGGTTTGAACTTCTGTATTCTGCACAATGTGGGTGGGTCGATTATTGGGGTTAGGGATTGGTTGGGCAAGGATTGTTGTTGGTCTTGGAGAAATGTGGGCAGCTTGGTTTTGTGGTTGTTGATTGGCATTTATAGATACTTGTTGTTGTTGATTAGGGTTCAAGGGGGTTGTAAATTGTTGTTATATAGGAGGTGGAAGTAAAGCTTGCATCTATGGTGGGTTGAATCTAGGTAGTAATTGGGAAATGTTTGCAGGGTATTGTGGATATGTAGGGTAAGAGGGATTTCCATACATAGGTCCCCTCCAACCTTGTTGCCAAGGTTGAGTTTGTTGAGGTGTCCATTGTGGATAGGTCACTGGGGAAGGGCCCCATTGTTGTTGTTGATATTGTTTATTAGGATCATAAAATGTATTTGGATTTTGGGCTCTCCAAGGTATTCTAGAAGGGTATAGTTGTTCTTGTGAGACTCCTCCTCCCCTATACATGGCTTGTAGTTCAAGAAAGGTTGGACACTCAAATGTGGGGTGTTCTAGTGTACACATACCGCAGATTTCTATGACATTTAATGGGCATTCTTTCTCATTGTTGTTCTTATTTAGACATCTATGACAAAATATTGCTAAAGCATCTTCTTCTTGTTTCTTTTTCAGTTTTAAAGTATCTAACTGGTTACTTATTATGCTCAAGATGTCTGTTTTAAAGTTCTCCAATAAGTTTCCTAACTCAGTTCTAGTGATAGTCCCCAAGCTTTGTTTTGTATTTCTACTAAAAGGATCTCTTGGTCCTTTGCCTATTTTAGCTTGTCCTCTTGAGTATCTCCTACAGTAATCTGCAATTTTTGAAAAAGGTTTTTGGTGTACATCTCCTGAACTCAACAAGTTTAAAACTTCTATGCAATAATCTCTGAGACCTTTCGACAATACAATTCTTACTATAGTTGGGTCTGTGGTTAATAGTTTTGACTTTTGATAGTTGTATAAGAACCTTTATAAGTAGTCTTCAGGGCTTTCATCTTGTGTTTGTTGCATTTTAAAAATGTCGTTTTTAACATTATCCTTACAATAGTCTTGGTATTTTCGTAAAAATGTGTCTTTCATTTGATCCCAAGAGAGGATTGTATTTTCTCCTAAGCTCATGAACCATATTAAGGTTGAATCTTTCATTGTAGCAGGAAAGAGCTTAAGTTTTTGGGCATCATCTGAGTAGTTATAGCTTCTACATAATATGTCAAACTCGAATAAAAATAAATTTGGGTCTTCAGTTGACATACCTCTGAAAGTGGGTAATGATGATAGTGGGATATTATTCATGCTGATGTTTTTGGAAATATCCAAGATTGGAAACCCAAAAGTCTCAGTTTCTGTGGCTGTATTTCCTTCTTCTTCTTCCATTCTACTGATGGATGGTTCAGAAATTGGATTTTCTGTGTCTCCTAAATGTTCAACAGACTCACGTTCTGCCTGCCCCAATACTGAGTCTTCCATTTTAGGTTCTCCTTCTGGAGCCTCGTTGGCTCCCCTTGAATTTTCTGTTGGTGGAATTTTTCCTGCACTAGTGTTAGTTGGATTAGTGGGGGGGGGGGTTGTTTTTGAATATTTGGAGCTTACAAATATACCCTTGTTATCTCTATATCTATGCATAAAATGGAATTTTGATTCTTTAATTGAATTGAAATCCTAATTCTATCTAGAAGGTAAGAAGGCAACCTAGCTTTGAAGAACCCCACTCTAGTGGCCGCATGGATCTTCACTCACATCTTAAATGTTTTATCCTCCTCCCTCAAGCAGCCTTAAATTTTTTTTTTATACAAATAATCTAAGCTAAAAATTACTTCCTATCATTTGCAACTCCCTGACAATGGCACCAAAATGTTGTGCTACTTATATCTTTAGTATAATGCACTCATTAATTATCAATATAGGATTCGTAATCAACAGAGTTACAAGACACCAGTAAGAAAGGTAATTTCTAATGTCACGAGTATAGAATTAAACTAGATTATGCATGCTGGAAACAAATCAAAATAACAAACTGCAATGCACTTTGGTTGTCTTTCACAGAGAGGCCATCCACTCCATTATGGTACATGCAAGTATGATATGGAGTTGGTTTGACAGATCAAATCTGCTATTTGACCCAAAAAACTAACTATGCAATCCACGCTTCTGAAAGGGAAATCACACATCAATCATCAAGACATAGCATGGGTAGTTCAATAGTCAATATACTGAGTATGTTGTGGTTCAAAATGTGTTGTTGTGGACTTCACTAGTTCTCCTTCCAATATGTCTGACCACTGCTACCAACATTCATGTCTAAAAAACAAATTCCTAAAAACAAAGCACATACAAAAACAGAGCAGGTAAAGATCTCTAAACAATTATATAATGGAAATCCTAGTCTAAGCTGTACTGCTATCATCTAACAGAGTTAAAGCTTAAGCTAATTTAATGTTTATACTACTGAAAACAAAAGCTAATGCTAATCTACGAAGTGACTGACCTTTGTTGGGTGGTGGGGCCTTGCCTCTTCAACAGGTCAGCTACTGAAGTCTACAGGAAGCTTGTCTTCAACACACACATTACTCTCACTCACATTTCAAAACATAAAATCAAACTTTCGTTAACAACTCAACTCTGAATCATAGATAATCAAAATATGGAGATAAAATGACATTCCATTAATCTTCACTCAGAATATGTTCTATACTATCACATGCTACTTCACATATTGGTAATATGCTAACTCTCCTACTCTTCCACCATCCTTGCCATGACTATTTAATAGTCTTAATCATGAAACACAAGGAGGTGAAGTGATTTGCAAATCAATCAGTTGTTAAATTCAATCATTCGGTTACATCTTTAGCTTCATCCTCATGACACGAAGTGCATGAGGATGAGGCAATCAACAAACTGTTCTAACATAGCCTTGCTAAAGAAAATAGACATCCACCAATTGGCTTAGTCGAGATCTGGATCTTAACTTAGTATATTAGGCTCTTCCATATGGGTACCGGATCGTAACAGGTAGATGGTACTAGATCATGACAGTGCGCAAAAGGTGGTACTGGATCATGACAATGCGTGGCCATTGGTACCATATCGCAACAGATGAGATTTTAGTATCGGATGCATTTGGTACCAAATTCAAATAGTGGCAGTCTTGGTACGCAGGTACTGGATAGTTGAGCTGGTATAGGAACGTTAGATATCTAGAGGTCAAAGATTTATATATGACAAATTGAAGCATTATTACATGAAATATTTAATTCCTTAACTCTATAAACCACAAAATGAATGAATTGACCATACTTTACCTTATGACCTTATTACTGGCTAATGGTAGCATTCTTGTCATTCACCCAAGCTTAGGTAGGCCAAAACATGTATAGGTGAAGAGTATAATAGGGTAATGGGGATGCCAATTTTGGGTCTCAACACTATACATAAGCAGAGAACAATTATGGCACCAAAACATTAAAAAATAGGGAGCTCTTCTCAACCAGTTGACAAACTTAACAAAATATTAAAACTATCTATTTATACTCAGAACAATATGCCACTACCAAGAGTGTGACATGGTCACTACAATCAAAGATTTGTGTCGACGAGTTCTTCTATCAAACTAAACGTGCACCCCTCTGTCAGACACGAGATCATATTGGCATGGGTTTTGCAGGAAAATATTCCCATAGGGGTACCATGGACTGACGGTTCATTCCCCACGGCTGGGCCTTCCATTCCCTCCATTTATGGAGTGAGCCAAGTTTTCAACCACCAACTCTACTTTCATTAACTACCTTTCCTCATAGATTGAACATGATTCAATTCTCATGGAATGACCGCATGCTGCTCTCAGATAGGATGCCATATACACATGTGATTTTGGGTTTGCTCAAAGGTGGTTTGGGTTCAGACTTCTTTTGGGTCCGCAATCCACCAAATTTCACCATGCAGTGCATTCACCATACCATGGTTTCAATTGCAAGACTACTCAAGAAAATTAGTGCCCAAGCATGTTGCCTCCCCGCAATGAACTATGGATATAGATATGGTCCCGATATGAGATATGGGAGAATCTGTTAGATTTAGTGCCACTGGCAAGCTTAACGACACACCAACTTTAGAATCTGCCAAACTGTGCCTTGGGGGGGACGCTACTTTTTGACGTTGAAAAATAACACCTCTCGGAGGATGATTTGATGTTGCAGCTTGACGTCACCATGATGATGTGTCATGAAAGAGAAGTGACACATGTCACTAAGAAAGAAGAGAATGATCTTCGGGACTTTGATCTTCGGCTCTTCGAGATTTCTGAGTATTTCTCATTTCAAATCTCTCGAAGCTCATTTCCATGAAGGCTTTGATCGACTGCCACCTGTCCCCTTTAAGATCAATGGTTCATATTCACTTCGGGGCCTTTTTCTCTGGTGCTATACTTCACACAAGTTTTCACTCCCGAACGCCCATGAGTCACTGATCTGGAATGCTCTTGGAATCTTCGTCGTTGAAATATTGAAACTTCCTTCTGCTTATGCTTCAATCCCAAAATGGACTGTTAAGAAAGCTACGCTTTGTGTTCATGGTTGCGGCCTACATGATCGAGGATTCAGATGGTGAGCTGAGAAAACAGGGAGACTAGTGACTGAAACATAGGATGAGAGAGCTCTCCCTTGGAGAAAAACAGAGGGGCTTGGGGCCAAGATTTCACTCAGGTAAGATATTTAAGGAAAACCAGGGCGCACATACGAACAAGGGAAAACAGAGAACAATTTACAAGCTGAAGGAGGAAACCTAAGATTTGGCCTGCGACAAGGATAGAAACAAGGAATGACTAAAGACTCAGGTATATCGACACAAACCTATGGCCCTTGACAAACTTATGTGATAACATTTGGCTCCACAGGGGATGGCATGCTCCCTGCGAGTTGCCAAGAACGCGCAGTTCCAGTGTCTTAGTTGTTGGGCTATGGATTCTATCTTAAAACAACACTGAAGAAAATAGGGAGATATGTACACTACTCTACTTAAAAACAAAAACAAACAGATGGGCTCCAGAAGGAGCTTATTTATGTACAATCCTAAGATAATTGATTTTTACCAAGAACTAGGTGAAAGAAAACATTAACCATAGCCACCCATACTGAGTGGTATTATGATCCTTTTCTTCACTGCAAATGATCCACAAAAGGTAAGGGAAATATGACAGCATAAAGAAAACATTTCATGGAATGCTAACAATACCCGTAAATGATGACAAAATGAATAATTTTCCAGGCTCCAATGGTTGTGGAAAACACACTTCTAAATACAACCCCACAGGGTCAATTTTTTTTTAATCAGGAAATCTCAACTCGTAAGAAAACACCTCCTGCACTTCATCGTTACTCACCTGTCATTTGATGTCCTCATAGTGTATAGGTGGGTAGAGGACTGGTGTGGGTTGGCTGATCCCAGGTGATATTTTCTCATTTATAGGTTCAATAAAGGAGATAAACTCCACATTTAGCTCCTCCATCTCTCCTTTGTCTACTCCGATAACATCTTCTAGCTGAGAGAAATAAGTCTCTTCATGTATATCCATGGATGGTTATTTCTTTCTATCATGTTGTTCTTGGTATGAGATTTCTATTTCATAAGAATATTGGTAGCCTATTCTTTCTTCTTTTGAATACTCATCAGAGGTCGGTGATTGAAAAACTCTTTTATCTTCCAAAGGAAAAAAAACAATCTATTAATTCTTTTCTTAAACAATTTCTTCTTTTAAAACTGAGATAGCAGGCACACTAGGGGTGGAAAATAATGCATCCGTAGCTATGCCATCATCAACACTATCATCAATCATATCTAGAAGGACTTATTATTGGGAAATAGAGAGAGAAAAATTTTCATCCATATTTGCAAGATATTCACTTTTATCCTTGCTTTCTCTCTCAATAAGATCTTTACTAGACTCATCACACGAGGAAAACTCTATCATTTGCAGAATGTGGAGTGCCAACTTTTTGCAATAGTCATAAAAAATAATATGAGCTGGGTAAATCTTCTCGTAATACGAATTAAAATCATTGTGAATATCCTTCAAAGAATGGATACTAGCAGCAGGGAGAGATAGACACCAGTCAAGAGAATATTCCTCTAAATAAAATTCGAACATCTTGATCTAGACATCCTTGTGAAAGAAGTCGTGCTTGAGCATGCATACATGAAATTTTAATAAGTTCTTACTGACATCATGATTCTTTCTTCCTATGAATATCAGAAGATAGTCATCCCATTCATATCTATCCGCCACTGGATGTGGACAACCCGCTATGGCTGAGAAATTGAAAGGGGAAAATCTCAGAGACAAGATAGCCAAGAGATGTGGCTCTCTTTTTTCTCCTTCATGGATCTCCCCAGGATCAGATTCACAATCACCATAAATAGGAACCATGGAGAATCTCTTCTCTTCGTCGTCTTCGCTTGGATATCCATCAAAATTCATTTGTTCTTGGTCAATATCTGACATCACTTCTTCATCATAAGTAGGGATTCTAAGAACATCTGTTTCCAGGACCAGAATATCCTCCACATTTTCTTAGTAAGGGCGGTGAGAAAAATCTTCCTTCAATTCCTCTATTCTTGCAGAAAGTGATCATATCAGCTCCATCAGATCCTCTAGGGGATTTCCCTCATCCTCATGGATTTCGCAAGAACGAACTATGTCTCGAATGCTATCTCTATACTCCTCACAACAGTTATGACAGATTAACTCAGAGGAATAATACCTTTGACAGTGAGTATTGAAAGCTTCATGAAACTCCAGGGAGGAGATGCTAGCAGGGGGAAATGAGTCATACCACTCATGAGCATCTCCCGCTAATGAGAACATGGGAATATTCAATAATACATATTCATGATTTATCTCCCACTGATGCATGAGTTCATGAAACTCACAGATATGCTCGACCAGGTTGTCATCTCTATGTTCTCTAAATATGGGAAAAAGATCACCCCATTCATCGATAGTAGGAACAACATTTGGAAAACCAGGAACAACAGAGAAATTAAAAGGAGAAAACCTTCGAGCCAAAATGGCTCCCATTTGAAAATATGGCTTCTTAAAAATGAGGAGTCGCCACTGGAATCTTTAAACATGGAGTCGCTAGGTGAATGATATGTAGTCTGAAAGTGTCTGGTCTTTGTTCACCATCAAAGACCAGATCTGGTCATTATCGTTCTCCTAGGGAGATTTTCAATCTGGGACAACAACTAAAGCCTTCTCGAGAAATATTTCCTTTCTTGATAATATTCTCTGGGTCAACTTCAGGTGTAGCTAGAGGCAACTGCAGAGTAGACCTCATGTGTCTTCTTTTAGGAGACACGACTGGAGCAGTGGAGTCTCTAGGTGCAAGTTGCAATCTTCAATGGTACTAATATCTGATGCACCTTCAAAATCAAAAAAAAAATTTCGTTCTATCCCAGGGAAATCTCTTCAGTTCGTTCCCTGGAAATGATGCCATGAATGTTATCACTGAGAGTCACCCTCAGATTGCAAGAGGAAAAGCCCAATACCCATCAAAGTTTTTGGGGGATGTTGGTTTTTTATGAGTGCAAGTCAATGGAAAAAACTCAATATATGAATGATGTTCAACAGAAAACTAGACAAGAAATGCACAGGGAAATGAGGGCCACACTAACTTCAGTCAATGAATTGATTTTAAGTGTGAGAAGAGGGAATAATTAGTGAGAAAGGTGAACAAGACTGCTATGAGCATCAAGCTTTGAAGCAATTTGGAGAAGAAAAACTAAGACTCAATATCACTCTTGAGAATAAGCTCCAGACACTGAATTATGTCCAAACAACACAGTCACAAAAACATAATGATCAAACCTACATCACAATGCAGCTATGACAACTCGACTGGATCCTCCATTCTCGATCCATTCAGTGTAAGAGGGAGAAATATAACAATGGATCTGACTAAAACTGGTCATGATACCATTGCAATCAAACCTACATGACAACAACATAACAACCCTCGACTGGATCCTCCATGCTCGAGTGTTTTAGCACAGTTTTTACAGAGAGATGAAAATAAGATGACTTCTATTAACATGAAAGTCTCAAATTTGATACATAACCAGAGAACAGTTCTAGCATCAAAACATTACAAAATAGGGAGCTATACTCAACCAGTTGATGAACTCAACAAAATATTAAAACTATATATTTATACTCAGAACAATATGCCACTACCAAGAGTGTGACCTGGTCACTATAATCAAAGCTTTGCGTCGACGGTTTTTTTTGTCAAACTGAATGTGCACGCCTCTATCAGAAGTGAGCTCAGATCAGCATGGGTTTTGCAGGAAAATATTCCCACATGGGTACCACAGGATGACGGTTCAGTCCCCATGACTGGGCCTTCCATGCCTTCCATTTATGGAGAGAGTTGAGGTTTCAACCACTAACTCTACTTTCATTAATTTCCTTTCCTCGGAGATTGAACAAGAGTTAATGCTCAGGGATCGACCACGTGCTGCTCTCGGATAATATGCCATATACAGATGTGATTTTGGGGCCTCTTAGAGTTGGTTTAAGTTCAGAATACTTTTGGGTCCGCAATCCACCACATTTCTCCAGACAACGCATTTGCCATACCATGGTTTCAATTGGAGGACTTCTCAAGAAAATTATCACCGAAGAATGTTGTGTCCCCGCAATGAATTGTGGCCATGGATCTGGTCCCGATATGAGATCTGGGTTCACCTGCTATATTTAGCGCCACTGCCAAGATTAACCACCTACCAACTTTAGAATTCACCAAATTGTTCCCTGGGGGGGGATGCTAATTTTGATGTTGAACAATAACACCTCCCGGAGGATGATCTGACGTGGCGGCCTAACGTCACCATGTTGATGTGTCATGAAAGAGAAGTGACATGTGTCACTAAGAAAGAAGTGAATGATATTCCCACGACTTCCTGGATTGAGTGCCACATGTCACTACCAAAAAGGTGCCTGGGGCCATGACCGACGAGTGTGCCACATGTCCATACTGATGACTGCCACATATCCTCTTAAATAAATGGTTTATATCTCCTTCAGGTATCTGGGCTCTGGGAAAATCAACACTCAAACTTATTTTCACTTGAAGAAAAACATCCGGGGCTAGGTCTCTGATGACGCGTGGCTCCCTAAGATCAATGACTGAGATTCTTTTCAGGTCTTCAGACTCTGGGAAAATAAATTCTCAAACCCAAGATTCCAAGTGCTTTTACCCAGAGCCATGGATCTGATGATGCGTGGCCCTATAGAGATCAACGGATGAAATCCCTTCTTCTCTCCATTCTTCGGGAAAATCAAATCTCAAACCTGTGCTCCCCAAAGATTTGACCCGAAGCTGGCAATATAGTGACACATGTCCTCATGAATTAAACGAAGGAGGATTACTTTGGGCCTTTATCCGGAGCTCATGGATTTATGCCACATGTCCTGTTGATGGGTGGTCCAGATGATGTCATATGATGTCGCGTTTGCTGATGTGTCATGATAAGGAGGGTTACATGGCCACAACCGAATGACCTGGAAAGAGTGCCACACATCATGCCTAATGAGAGTGTTTCACGTGCTTCGGTTATTTTGGATTTTGGCACTTCAGGTCTTTGGGACTTTAGGGGCTTCAGGACTTTGAATCTTTGGGTCTTCGAGACTTCGACTCTTCGGGTCTTCGATGTTTTCTCATTTTAAAACTCCCGAAGTAAAACTCCCAAAGTGAGATATTATGACGTGTGGAATTTTGGATTTGGATGGACGAGATCCACTTCGGGTCTCCAGGCTCTGGGAAAACCAAATCTCAAATCAAACTTACTCTTCCATGTTCTTTTACCCGGAGCTGTGGATTTGATGACACGTGGATCTTGCTGATCAACAACCCAGATCCATTTTGGGCCTTCGGTATTTCGGGCCTTTGATCACTTTGGAAAATTTGATGCTTCGGTGGCTTAGGCTCTTTAGGACTTCGGGCTTCAGCTCTTCGGGATTTCTATGTATTTCTCATTTCAAATCTCCCAAAGCTTATTTCCCCAAAGGCTTGGATTGACTGCCACCTATCCCCTTTAAGATCAATCGTTCATATTCACTTCGGGGCCTTTTTCTTTGGCGCTATACTTCATACAGGTTTGCACTCCCGAATGCTCGTGAGTCACTGATATGGACTGCTCTTGGAATCTTCGTCATTGAAATATTAAAACTGCCTTTTTCTTATGCTTCAATCTCGAAACAAACTGTTAAGAAAGTTTTTCTTTATGTTCATTGTTGCGACCTGCATGATCGAGGATTCATACGATGAGCTAGGAAAACAGGGAGACCAGTGACTGAAACACAGGATGCGAGAGATCAACCTTGGAGAAAAATAGAGGGGCTTGGGGCCAATATTTCACTCGGGTAAGATATTTAAGGAAAACCATGATGCACAAACGAACAAGGGAAAACATAGAACAATTTACAAGCCGAAGGGGGAAAAACTTAATATTTTTCCTGCGACAAGGATAGAGACAGGGAAAGACTACAGACTCGTGTATATCGACACACACCTATGGCCCTTGAAAACCTTAGGTGATAACATGATCCATTAGTTGTAATTGTACCTCCTAGTCTCCTATATATACCAAGGAGACCTTTTCATTTGGAATCTTCTTGCATTTGGAAATTTACGTGGTGTATAAGGAGGTTCCCTCCTCAAAGAGGCTTATTATATGAAATTCTATCTTTTTCAAGGTGTTGAGTACTTATTCTAAGGTTCTTTTTATGCTATTTTGATATTTGGTTCTTAACATTTGGTATCATAGCTCAAGGTCTTGGGGTTTCGCTGCTACATCTAAGACACCTTGGAATTTTTTCCATAAATATTTTTCTACATTGTTTCATAAGGAACCCCTTGTAATATATATATTATATGGATCAAGGTACGTGGGGTTCAAAATTTATCTCATAAGGCCTTATACTTTTAGATATATAGCCTGTGCAAGGTAACGTTCTTGAATCATCCTTAATTTTGTCATTGCAAAATTTTCTCTATAATTGTTTTTATGTAACATTTCAGACCCTTAAATATGAAGGATATTCATATAAACTATTAAGGTAGTTGTGATAAAAATTTCAGCTTCTAGGTTATCCTACTTTTGTTGATACACCCTGTGCAAGATAGGGTATCTGAATAGTCATATAAACTAAACTCAAACGATTCTTCCAGGTAAAAAAATGATATCTTCTTCAATGAGTATTCAAATTAAGAGAGAACAATTTTATTGGATAGTAGTCTATAGTATTTATGGTACAAGTTTCAGAATAAAATATAAGATATTGTGATCTTGGCACACTTTACAAGTGTGATCTCCTAGAAGGGACACAAATCAACAAGGTTTTGGGAAGTTACCATAACTTCCACTTGGCACAACCAATTTTAATTAGACCCATGGCATTGCAGAGAAATCAGAGAACTACACAAAGAAATTTTCAGACCCATAAGGGCCTTAATTTTGGAGATACAACAAAATAAATATTGTCTAGCAGAACCACCTCAAAATCAAGGTTTAAAAGTGATACTTGGACACCATGCCACCAGAAAAGGGAACTTCTACACCAATTAAGCCTCCAGATATCCCTACTTGGACTCTTGATGAAGGTGAAGAAATGTACATGGACATAAATGATTTACAAAAGAAGAAAGTAACAAAATATGAACTACAAGGGATGATGGATTCAGCAGAAGCTAAGTTGGAGGCAATAAATATTAAGATGGATGGTTTAAAAAGGGAGATCATGGAAGGATTGAAAAATGTCCTAATAGAGAGGACACCTGAAAGTGAAAATGTATCCCATGAAATTTATAATGAGGACACAAAGAAGATTAATCAAGAATGGAGAAACTCCAACTTTGGGTTGAATACCAACCACTTTGCTAAGATTGATATGAGGAAGCTTTATGGTAAAGATCCAATCACATGGATACCTCAGATGGAGCAGTTATTTGATCTACATGATGTGCCACATACACAAAATGTACATATTTCTTCTTTATATTTAGAACCCAATCAATTTGTGTGGTATCGATGGCTTTGTTCTCGCAAATCACTCGTCTCTTGGACAATTTTCAAGGAAGAAATGACATCACACTATGAATATACAAGGAGAAATACCTTCTTTAGCCAATTGATAATTATCAAGCAAAAGGGTTCAATTGCAGAGCACATTGAGAACTTCCAAAGATTGAATATAAAGGTAACAAATATTCCAAATGAGCACCTAATTGATTTATTCATAGGAACTTTAAAGGATAACATTCAACATGAGTTTCACCTTTGGGAACCCAAACCATTGGAGAATGCATACAGGGTAGCACGAAATGTTGAAAGTAAAAATATGGCTATGGCTACTAGAAGAACCACTCCTAACATCTATCGAGAGAATAATGTTCCTTCTTCTAAAACACCTCAACCAAATGGTTGACACCTCAACAATTGGAAGAAAGAAAAGAAAAAGGTTTATGCTTTAATTCTGACAACAAGTAAAATAAGGGACATAAGTGTGGTGAGAAGAAATTATTCTACATAGATTGTGAAGAGGAAGAAGAACAAGAAAAATAACAAGAACCATATCAAGATGAAAGCGTAGAAGAGATTTCTTCTGAAGAGTCGACTCCCACGATATCATGTCATGCATTATGTTGGAGTTACTTCACACACACCTAGTATTTATTTTTCCTAAGGTTTTTCCTTGTTTATTAGTCATAATTAGTCATTATATAGTCTCCTATATTTTAGGGGAGAATATTCCACCTGGAGAATACTCTCTTCAGTCGACACTTCAGTTTGGTTAGTTGAGTTGAGTCTAAATGTTGCATTGGTTTTGTCACCTTGAAAAATTAGGATCATCACCATGCTAATGCACACTTGCCTTGGTATAATCAACATACTGGCACATTACCCTTAATTCCTTGATCTACTCCTCACTACACTCTGTTTAGTCAGTTAACTGAAAACTGGTTGACTAGTTAACTCAGCTAGGTGGCAGTTCAGTCCCGTAACTACCTGAGAGGCTATACTAGGTGGAGGTTCACTCCTGGAACTAATATTGTCTGTCCACATCACTCTATACCACCACCATGGCTCATTGTTTCTCCTCCAGAACACATTGATTGAGTTATACAGAGTATATCTTGTGTAAATTATTCATTATTCATTACAGTTAATGAGAATTATTCCATTATTTCTCTCCTTCTTCTTCTTTCTCAATTTCTCTCTGCAAATATGTGTAGTATTTTCTAGATAGATATATTATGTGTAGGTTCAACACATTTACATGGTATCAGAGATGACAGACTACTAAGAAAAAGATGCACCAAACTTGTTTTGTAGGTACAAAAGCTTGAAGACAACAGAAAGATGGATTTCCAAAAAGAATTCATTCTTACACCTTACAACTACTTTGCATGGAAGGAGAAAATATTCATACATCTCCAAACCATAAGATTGTATAGGTTAACCTTGAATACAAACACAACACCTACATCATCCATAGAAAAATCCAAGTACTTAAATCGAATGGATGAAGCATTCAAAACAATTTGTAGTCTTATTTCTCTCGATCTCCTTTTTCACATATCTTCTTGTAATACTCCCAATGAATCCTGGACCACCTTGGAAAGGATTTTTGGAAAATAGGATGAGACAGGGGACACATGCTACAGGTGGAATTTGTCACATTGGATCCAAAAAGCTTCGAAAATATCCAAGATTTCTTTACAAAATCCAAGGATTTCTTGTTGCAACTCAAAGCTTGCGGGGTTGATAAATATAAGGAGGAGAAACAAATGGTTCTCACCATTCTCTCCAAAATTGTTCCTGAATTCTCTACATTCATGTCCACATTCCATTCAGTCAGATTCTCCTCTGGACCCACCTAGAAGATGCCTTCTCTTGAGGAATTTATCGAATCCATGACACAAGAGCAAATGAAGCTCATCAACATGGGAAAAATCAAAGGCCCAAAGGTGCATGCACTTATTGTGCAAGATGAAAGCCATCAATATCATAAATCTAAATATAAAGACAAAAGGAAATCTCATGCACATCTAAAGAAATAAGGGTACTCAAAACCCTTCACTGATGCCTTCGGATCCAAAGGTGGAAAGGGAAGAAAAGGGGAGAAATGCATGCATTGTCACAAAGGATTCCATCTAGAATCCACATGCATGCAAAATAAAATAGATCTAATGTCTCAAATACTTTAGAAAAACAACCTTGGATATTGCATCCCCGAGGGTGCCAAGAAGAAGAAGCCAAGTGATCATAATCCCAAGAAAGGCAATCTATCCATGCCTTGATTGCCATCAACTTCTCTCCCGATGCTTGGATCATAGATTCAGGAGCATTGTTGCACCTTTTTCGCCACCTTGGTGAGAAAATAAGAGGTGCTTACATGCCCAGTTGGGTCTTTCTGAGCATGACAGCTGTAGAGAAAAGAGTTAGAGAAAAAAAAACAAAACTATAAGCAAGAATTAAACTAATACAAACTAAAATCATAAGCATATGGGTATAGAGATAAAAAACACAAAAATACCAATATCACCAATGTTTTTAGGCTGGTCTATTGATGAAATCAAAGCAAAATGAAGAAAGGGGACTATGAGTCCCTTCTTCCTCCAAAGGAAGGCTCTTGGGCCCTCACAAACTCTCTCTCCTTACAACAAGAAAAATAAAAGTGGTGATGAAAGAACTCCTAGCACATCCACTCAATGGAGAGGTGGATAGCTCAATGAAATGATGCCAATGTGTCTTTGTCAAGGATGGAGTCCTTAAACAATCTAGGCAGCATAACATTACATGAAATTCCTTGAGAAAATGTAGTTTCTTCATGGCTTTTTATAGCATTTCATTGGGTGATTATGTAACTCCTTTGTAGTGTGAAAAGAGGCTCTTTAGGGCTTTATTAGGTCTTTGACCAGCCCACCATTCAGATTTAGCTCAGATTTGAGGGTCAAATCGGCTTGGGAGTTGATCCATAAGTGGTTGGGAGGCTGACCAATTCAATAAATGCGTCGTTTAGTAGGTGCGCGGGTTTTTGCACAAACAACCGCGCATCGTGCGCATATGCGCACATGGTACATTCCTGTTCCACGCATGTGCGCGTGCACCCAACTGCTGTAAAGCGCTCTTCAATTTTTACTACTTTGTATAGTTTTTGACCTTTTTGGAATGCTGTGAGATTGATTCAGTGCCATGAATGACTTCATTACTGTTTGACGATGTTGAGTTCTTGTCGCCATGTGCGGACGAAATTTCAGTGATAACAGATGCCCCCTGATGGATGAGGTTAGGAGCATACGTATAGCCGAAATCCATCAATGTTTCTTCTACTGAGAATGTTTTTGTAATATAGAGCAATAGTGGGATCATTCAGAGCAATCCTTTGGAGAAAAAAGGAACTGGTAGGACCCGACCTTCTATGAGGTGTGCAACAATAAAAACTGTGTACAAACGAGGCGGACATGCCCCATGCTTGTGTTATGTATCTATGAAAAATGATAACTGAAGTGTTGGTGTAGACGACTGCAGTGCCCTCGGGGGCGGTGATAATAAAGGCAGAAGACAATTCTGCAAAGGAACATACTCTGAATAATAGGCAATGATCGCGATGAGAAGCAACGACGATGATGCGGGCATTGATGGCCCTAACAAGTTCAGAGGTCTTCGGCAAATGATAAAAATAACTGCAATAGTCGCAAAGTAAGACCCACCATAACACGAGAAAGTGTTTGCGTCGAATGTTATGGGGGCCAACGACAGCAGGGAGCAATGGTGTTTCCCCCTGTGCCGTCCGAGATCTCTCATTGAATGGAAAATGAGAATCAAGATATTGTCGCCCTTCCGGAAAATTGTGTTGATGTCGACAAAAGGGGGACGCGACTCCCAGAAGCAAAGGGCTTCATGGAATCTACTGAGGTGAGGAAGTGGCAGAGGTACATGGACGAATTCAAGAAGTGGGAAAACTCAAGACTGCCCTTGGTTGGAGGATGTGTGAGATAAAAAGTGGATGCAACCGGGTAACAAGGTCGAGGGTCAGGGGGACGACAAGACCGGTGATAAGTTGTGCCAGAGGTGGGACAAGGTGAATAAATGCAGAGGGTAGAGGTAAATGACCTGTGGAGTACTCTGAAGATATGGATGATGCCGACAAAGGTAGATGATAAGAAATGATCCAACCAAGGGTGACATGGGCTGCACGTGGCCAAAATGAAGCAAGTCGCCAACGGTGACGACAACAGAAAATGTAAAGACTGGAAATAAAGGCGTTTGTACAATAAATAATGAATAATTTGGGGAGAAATGTACAAATACAGAAACGGGTGCCCCAATGATATGAGTGGCCCATGGAGGGCATAATGTGATTGGGAGACTGATGAAGGGTGGGGGCCCCATTGGTGAGTTTTTGTATGAGGTAGGTGAAATGAAGATAGGTTCGCAGATGGGCAAACTGATAGTGGATGAAATGAAGGGTTCATGATACTGCAGAGGTGTAGGTAAGAGATAATCTGGGAGTCCATATGGAAAGCTAGCAAAATGAGGAGAAGAAGTATGTGGCTGATTCACGACATGATGAAAGACTATCGGGACTCCCATCCCTAAAGTGTAATGAAGAACAGCATGAGTGTCAAAAAGTGACAAAAGGTTCTATGAATGAGACAACTCATGTGGGTAAGAAAGCTACCAGGTAACAGTACCGAAGATGGGAATGGAGGTGTGGTTACTGCAGAGCCGGGAATGAGGATCCTAAAGACCAATATCAGAGGGTGTGACTGGAAATGTAAATGAAATACAGTGGGAGAGACTACATGCCAGTGTTGAGTATATACCTAAAGGGGTGATGCCGATGAATGATGAGCAAGTACCTGCACACATAACAACCAAATACCCAAAGTGAACAACATCTGAAAAGAATCAAAGATATGAACATGTATTTGATAAATGTGACTATGCGCGTGCGTACCTGACCATGATCTGAAAAAAAGGTGCGCTGGGGGCTCAGGATGAAAAGCGACCCAGGGACTGTTGTGATGTAGGTGACGGGATGCTGATCCCGTGGCTGAAGACGGTTTGAAAAATGGACACCTTGGGCTCCCGGAATGGTGAGTGGAAGTTTGGCAAAAGGCCTATATATAGTTGTAGGGCTCACATTGGCACCTCATTTGTACCTGCTGCAATAGTGACTCAATGAGAAATTTTCAGAGGAGATTTGGAGATTCGGGGAGGATGAGGCATCTGATTGACGTTCTGCGAGTATCAGGTTAGTGGTCTGATCGTCCTGCATAGAAATAGGTTTTCAATTTTTTGGGCAGGGTTTGTACGGAGGGTCGTACAGGGGTAATTAGGGGTTTTTTATGGGGTGTGGGCCCACATGCGCGGGCTATTTGGTGAAAGGCTCGCATACGTGCACGCCTGTATACCAAATATACGCGCATGGGTGCGCTTCTTGGATCGAGCTGTGAGGTTGTCCAAGTAGGCGAGGATGATTGCAGCCAGATCGTGGAAGATGTATGTCATTACCCGCTGAAAAGTTGCGCTAGCATTTTTTTAAGCCGAAAGGCATGACACGATATGCAAAAGTACCCCACGGGGTAATGAATGTAGTTTTATACTGATCGGCTAGGTGAATTTGAAGTTGGTTATAGCCAGAGAATCCGTCCATAAAGGAGACAACCTCGTGGTCGGCGCAGTCATCGATAATTTGATCGATGAAAGGTGTTGGAAAGTTGTCTTTTGGACATGCGTTATTGAGATCGCGAAAGTCTATGCAAACACGGATAGTGCCCTGTTTTTTGTCGATGGGTACAGGGTTGGAAACCCATGAAGTGTAAGCGATGGGGTAAATAAACCCAGCCATACGTAATCTGTCAATTTCGGCTTTGATAGCCGTGGCCTTGGATGGGTGTAGCGGTCGTTGTTTCTGGCGAACTGGTGTGATGTCAGGCCAGGTGTCGATGCGATGCTCGACAATAGAGGGATCGAGGCCAGGCATTTATGTGTATGACCAGGAGAAAATATCCCTATATTCCTGGAAGAGGGCTTTATATGCGACTATTTCCTGAGGAGTGCAAGCAGCTGCAATGATGATTTCTTTGATGATGCCATTTTGAATGGAAATGTCGATTTTGATGGTGGGGGAAATGTTGGCCATATTACCTTCTTCAAAAGCGTCGGGAGCCGAAATGGGATTGTTGAACCAATCTATAGGCCCTGATGGGATAAAATCTTTGGTTTCGACCGCGTAAATGGGGTTTTGGTTAGGAGTCATGAGGGCTTCCTGTGGAAAGAAGAGTGCACGATGATGTAGTGCGTCCCAGGGAGAGTCCAGGTGGTGTATCTCTTCCAGTATTTCCTCGTCGCATTGGAAACGATGGGAATATAAGGGTTCGTGAGGAGTGATCTTGGTGAAAATATGGTTGCCCCCTGATGGAGAAGCAGAGGGGGAAATGCCAGGAGATGGTGATGGTTCACTTGACATAAACCATATATTGAAGTATTGAGGGGTACCCGTGGTGGTTGGGTGGAGATTGTCCGTAGGGGAATGAGAAAGAGAGTTGGGGGGGTTGCGAGGAAAATCCTCAGATATGTCATTGAAGAACCATGGAGGTGTTGGGAGTGCCTCGGGCTCGGGAGAAATGACATGAAGATCTGCTAGGGACGAGGTAAGGTCAATGGTAATCTCTGTGGGTTGGTGAATCAGGGCCAATTGGCGTTGCCTATATTCAAGGATCATAGGACACTGGTATGTAAAATGAGCTAATGAATCGTAGAGAGAGCAAGGGCATCGCATGCGTTCATTGACTGAAGTGGTGACATAACGGATGTCTGTAATATTTGTTGGATAGGACGTAGCAGGGTGTGGGTTGTTTTGGAAGTTCTGGCGTATAGCGGCTAACATTTGCCGGAAGCGTGGCAGGGCCGGGAAATGATGGGTATAATGGTCGTACTCTAAACAGATAGCACAAGCATATTTGGTCCTCAACCCTTTACTACTGGAAGGTTGGGTGGTAGTGGGGGGACTAGTAGTAGTGGTGGGTATTGTGGGAGTTGAATTGAGGGGGATCAAATTCCATAATTCAGGTAGGGATGGACAAATGTTGGTATGGTGGCCCTCTTTCTCACATAGTTCGCAAGGTGGTGGGATGCGTGGAGGAAATGGAGCGGTGGGCTCTTTCTTCTTCCTCCTGCCCCCAGCTGTAGTAGGGGGGGTAGTGAGTATGGGGGTAGTGGGGGTAAGGACAGGAATCGTCATGGGGATTCCTTCCTATCGGGGAAGGGATGGTCAAGGGACCATCTCTGGTGGGTGTAAATACCAAACTGGGATTGCTAACACCATATTGGGTAGTGTGAGTGTTGCGGCTACCTGAAAATCTTTTATACCGGGTGGAGGGTAAAAGAAGGGAATTTGAGTGAGGGGTTGGGGAATTGTCTCCCAAATGGGACTATGCCCCTGAGGGGATGTGGATTCGTGGACGGTTGGGGTCGACGAGTGTGCAGGAGGCTCCGGTGGGAGTTGATCTGCGACTATTGAGACGTCAGGAATGACTGAAGCCTCCTGAGGAGGATTAGCATCCTCTGTGTGAGTTTCGTTAGATGAGATGACACATACTTGATTAGAAGGGTGGAGGAGTGGTGGTGCTCCATGGTACATCCCTAACAAGGATGGATCTTTAAAAATTCTAGGACCCATCTCGACGAGTGGATATGCGTCTTGGTTGGTATGGATAAGAGGAAGAATGTTATCGAGATTGGCGGATGGGTTAGGCTCATAATGTGAGACTTGGTCGATGGTCACAATATTCCCATTGTGGGGGAACATGATTGTCCGAAAGAAGGAGGATGCCACTACCTTCATAGCATACATGTAGCTATGTCCGAACAAGATATTGTAATCAAGCAGAGCGTCGATAACTTCGATGTCAATGAGAATAGTTTTTCCCCCAAGTTCAACGGGGACATTTTGGAAGAGCCCTTCAGGAGATGATGGTCGTCCATCATAAGCTCGTAATGTGATGGCAGAGGGTATGCGTTTCGGGGAACTAAGTTTCTTCCATACTATTTTGGACATGATACATGTAGATGCTCCTTCATCGATGATACACCGATGAACGATGATGTTCCGTATTTTTATTGGTATTTGAATAGCGACTAGGGCGGGAAGACGAGGTTTGCTGCTATCAATATCAAAGGTGATGAGTCGAGTATCGGCCGGGTCGACTTCCCCTAAGGCAAAAAGTAGTGATTTCCGCTGCGTAGGACAAATCTGGAGGACTTCCAAGACTGACATGGCAGCCGGGGATTGCGCTAAGTCGTCGACCAAGCTATAGTTATGAGCTGCCCTAGCCTGTGGGTTGTGGGAATTCCTACGCAAGGGGATACGAGGGATGCGTAGTGGTGGTTCGGCGGAAGGGCGAGGGATCACCAATGCGGGTCCCATTGATGTAGGGTTTGTCTCTGGAGAGATAGGAGTAGACTCAGCTGGTGTATGATATTGACGATTACGCGTTTGCAAAAGGATTTCTTCCTCACTGGTGAGGAGAGTTGTTTTCTTTGCTGGATTGTTGGGGTTGTGGTATTGACCCACCTGAGGTGGGGGATGTTACGTATCCTATTGGGTGTTTATCACACCTTGATGTGGGATAGGATTTTGCAGCACGGCAGGAGGGGGTTGTTGCGTGTATTGTTGTGGTGCCTGCTGAGGGGCAGGTGGTGCAGGAGAAGGGGGACGGATCCCAGAGTATTTCAACCGTTTGAAATCAATGATCCAGGGGCAATGGTGAGTGTAATGACCGAACTCACCACAAAGGGCACAAGGGAAGATGGTTTTAACATTATTCCTCCCTTGGAGTTTGTTGGTATTATTGCCCCCTTGGTGGTTTTGGTTCCCTTGGTTCTGGTTGCCCCCAGTGGGTTGGTGTTGTGGGGGTTGATTCCCGCCTTGACCTGGGTTATTGTTATTCCTGTTTCATCCTTTATTATTGGCATTGTTCGATGGATGAGTGGGGTTGGCTGTGTTCAACTGTTCAAAATTTTGGTATTGTTGAGCAGCAGAGGGTTGAAAAAAATTTACCCCCGCATGAGGATGTGGGGGAGCCATGGGTTGTGGAGGACCAGGAAATGGGAAGTATGGATTTTGTGGTGGTATCAATCCATAAGGTACATAGGAAGGCAGAGTTCTTTCACTAGTACTATAAGTGGATGTTGAGGGAGTACCACTGTTTATGGGAATAGATGGATGTATGGGAGGTGCCGACGGTGGTCCACTAATGGGTGGGGGTATAGCAACAGGATATGGCTGTTGATAAGGAGGTGGGGGGTAATAAGGAGTGCCCCCATATGCTGGTGGGTATTGAGGTGTTCCATACATCGGTGGTGGTTGGGGTTGTGGACCATGGTGTGTGGTGGCACCTATTAGTCCGTCTGCTGAGTGAGACATCCCAGGTTTGTCTTAGCCAAATGGCACAAGTTTTGGAAGATCAGGGAGTACCGTGTATGAGTACCCTGACTGTGCGTAGATGAGGTCATATTGTTGGGCCTTACTAATGGATTCCTCTTCAGATTGCGGGAAGGTGGAAGTGACATCCTTTCCAAGGAGAGAGACAAGTGATCTAAGAAACCAGTCGAGACACTATTGCTTGGTGGTTTCTACTTTACAAAAACTACGTCGCCTACGCCACTCGTGAATGTGGTCAGCGATGTGAGTGGTTGAGGTTTGTTTGAAGTTAGACAGTAGTTCTAGACCATTGTCATGGTGGATGGGTAATTTAAAGAATGTCAAGAAGGATTTGGCCAATGACTCAAAGGTCGCATGGGACCCCGATTTTTCTTCAACATACCATTTAGCAGATGGGCCAGTGAGCGTGCGTTGAAATAATCGCAGTCTGATGGAGTCGTCCATAATGCTATTAGAATAGCACCATAGATGAAAGGTCATGACATGGTTGGCAGGGTCATCCCCTGCCTTCCCTTCAAACTTTGGTATGTCTGAAGGTAGTTTAGTTAGCATTGCAGGCCATGTGGTGTTATGCAATATAGGATCATTGGTGAGTTTGGTGAGATCTGGTATGTTGAGAGAGGCCAAATATGGCATCTGTAGTGGGGGAGGAGGGTTAGCTCCGGCCATAGTGTGGTGTGAACCTGACCCTTGATGGGGACTAGGTGGGTGGGTGCTCCCTCCTTGAGGGGAAGTGGGTCCTCCGCTCCCGTGTAAAGGAGAGCGAGTGAATGGATGACCTTAGGAAGTAGACCCAAGTAATGTAGAACCAAGCAAAGATGATCCTAAGATAGTAGCACTCACAGGAGTGAGTGAAGGGGGTACCGATGAGCGGGTACGACCAGATACTCCCCCTAAGATAGGAGGGAGGTTGAGAAAGCGTCGTGAACGACGGGGGTTCTGTGGTTCCCCTATGATGTCAGACTAGTTGTGTGAATGTGTGCAAAAAGTAGTGAGAGAAATATAGAAACAAGAGTCTTTGCTGTGATTGTTTACACAATATGTATATATCAAAGTCAAACTGTAATCAGATGTGCATCATACATAAATGAGAAAGAAGCATATATGTGGGTAAGAGGGTTTTGTTCGCGTGGGGAAATAAAAAAAAAGCAAATACTCGTGTCCTAGAAGACGTAATGTCCTTCCTCTCAAATAGCACTGGACCTTCCAATAGTACTCAACAGTGGGGTATGAAGTCACTGGAAGAGAAACTAGTGAAGGATGAAACAATTGGTTATAATGAGGGGTAGAGGGGGCATATCCCGAAAGAGCTGGCGATACCTCCCAATAACCACACAAAATCCAATCAAGGTGCAATTGCATCCCACAATCGCCACCTGGGTAGATGTCCTAAAGTTGGTCACTAGG
>SNQJ01S0002911.1:75718-91584 GCA_010110895.2 Picea sitchensis | reverse complement strand
TCATGGGTATCTCCCTGCCTTATGGTGATTGGAACACTTGACTTGGAGGATTTGAAGTTCCCTATTTGACAACCTCTATGTTTTGAAAATGCGAGAACCAAATAACGGGGAGTTATTTGGATGCCTATCCCCGAAATCCTACCTAGACTAAAAAATTTCTTTTGTCACCTCCCGTGGAGGAAAACTTAGTGAATTTTTTAGAAAGATTTTTAGATGAAGTTGTTTTGTGAGGCTGGGGGTGAAAACCAGCCTCGTTTGATTAAAAGTGGGAGTGGATAGTTCTGTCAAGAAAAGATGGGATATTTTCGGAATCCCTTTGGAGGAAACTTACTTAGAACTCCACGTTTCAAGAAAAGGCTATGTGAGTGATGAGTGAATTTTGTGTGTGAGTGAAAGTGTGCCGATTTTTTAGTTAATTAGATGTCACCTTGCTGCATGTGGACTTCGCTTGGTCCTTACAAGAGTGTGATTACCTAATTATCTAGATGTCGTTGGTACAACCTTGCGGAATTCAAAAGCCCTAGGAAGCTAGCATGTGGACATGTGGGTCCATTACTATCCTTTATCTCCCTATGGTGATGTAATCTAGAAAAAGCATGAAACTATCCTAGATTGAACATGTGGGCATGTATGGGTCCATTACAAACCTTTAAACTCTCCTAGTGTTTTGATATAAGAAAGAAAAATTCCAAGCACTATTCTATCTTTGTAGCATGTGGGCATGTATGGGCCCGTTACAAGTTAAAATGTGTTTGAAAAATAAAACTAAGAGGGGTCCCAAGAAGGGTCGTTGTCCTCTCCTAAAGGTTTTAAAACTTTTGTTAAGGGAGATGAGAGTATTTTCACAATCCTTTTTATGATTCTCAAGATCGCTTGGAGGCGCGAGAGAAGATTATACTCAACGATTGTTACTTCAACTTCTAGTCCCAAAGGCGAGTTAGATGTGATTAAATATGATTGTCCACTTATGTTTGTAAGTTAAAACAAGCCATCCATGTGGCAAAAAGAAAAGAAGGGAAATTGATTTTTATCCTCCTAAGTGCCTATGCTTGTTTTAGAATAACCCCTTTATATGATGAGGGGGCTAAGTGTAATGTGGCTTTACAATATTTTTGACATCATATTTAAGAAGGAAGATGGCCTTCCCCACATCCCAAGAACTTACAATGAGAAATTTTACTCAAATGCGCAGCCCCTAGTGCAGATAGAGGCACACAAAGCGCAAACGCGCGAACAGAGATGAGTCAGAAAGCGCATGCGCGTAGAGAAAAGTTGTGTTTTATGCGCATGCACGCCCGATGCGTGTCTATGGGGTAGAATACCCGCGCACCTGTAACAAATGGCCGAGAAAGAAAATCCGGATGGATATCTCTCAATTCTCCTGTGAATTGACTGGTTAGCAGGTCGACAGAGGCCGGTTTGTGCACCTGCAAGTTAAACAAACTAAAAGGAAAGAAAAATAAACCCAAACGAGGGAGGAATTTGATACCTATCCCCAGTACAGTCACCAATCTGTTGCACCCTTTTCACCACCTTGGTGAGAAAATAAGAGGTGCTTACATGCCCAGTTGGGTCTTGCTGAGCATGACAGCTGTAGAGGAAAGAGTTAGAGAAAGAAAAACAAAACTATAAGCAAGAATTAAACTAATACAAACTAAAATCATAAGCATATGGGTATAGAGATAAAAAACATAAAAATACCAATATCACAAATGTTTTTAGGCTGGTCTATTGATGAAATCAAAGAAAAATGAAGAAAGGGGACTATGAGTCCCTTCTTCCTCCAAAGGAAGGCTCTTGGGCCGTCACAAACTTGCTCTCCTTACAACAAGAAAAATAAAAGTGGTGATGAAAGAACTCCTAGCACATCCACTCAATGGAGAGGTGGGTAGCTCAATGAAATGATGCCAATGTGTCTTTGTCAAGGATGGAGTCCTTAAACAATCTAGGCAGCATAAAATTACATGAAATTCCTTAAGAAAACGAGGTTTCTTCATGGCTTTTTATAGCATTGCATTGGGTTATTATGTAACTCCTTTGTAGTGTGAAAAGAGGCTCTTTAGGGCTTTATTAGGTCTTTGACCAGCCCACCATTCAGATTTAGCTCAGATTTGAGGGTCAAATCGGCTTGGGAGCTGATCCATAAGTGGTTGGGAGGCCGACCAATTCAATAAATGCGCCGTTTAGCAGGTGCGCGGGTTTTTGCGCAAACAGTCGCGCATCCTGCGCGTATGCGCGCATGGTACGTTCATGTTCCGCGCATGTGCGCGCGCACCCAACTGTTGTAAAGCGCTCTTCAATTTTTACTACTTTGTATAGTTTTTGACCTTTTTGGAATGCTGTGAGATTGATTCAGTGCCATGAATGACTTCATTACTATTTGACGATGTTGAGTTCTTGTCACCATGTGCGGACGAAATTTCAGTGATAACAAGCATCACTTCACATGGATTCCTCAAAAGTAGTATATTATTCATTTGATGCATGCAAAGTTCCTCCTATTGTGATGGGGGACATCTCTTGAGTCGAATTCACCCACAAAGGAAGGTTTGAACTCACCAATGAAAGCTTCGAGAATGTGTTGCACATTCCTAAAATTTTCATCAACCTTCTCTCTATGTATCAGATGACGAATTCCTGAACCGAAAAGAAAATAATATTCACACCAAATGAAGTGGACATCTGTGACATGCAAACCAATTCCAGGGTTTCTACCAGTGAGGTAAATCATTAGTCTAGATTGTATACATTTTCTGAATTTATTGAACCAGATTCTGCTTTAATTCTTACTCATGCTGATGAAAGTAGTAGGATATGGCATGAAAGTTTTGGACGCTTTAATTTCAAAAACATGAAAAAACCTAGCAAGAAAATATTGGTTGATGGTCTACTAGACATCCATTTCTCCAAGGGAGTATTTGAGGGATGTGTTCTTGGAAAACACCCTCTAGATAAATTCGACAAAGGAAAGTCTCAGAGAGATTTTGTGCCTTTAGATCGGATCCATAGTGACATCATGGGTCATTTTCCACATCCATCGATAAAAAAAGAGGTTTTTTCTCATTTTTGTTGATGATTTCTCACGTTTTACTTGGATTTACTTTCTCAGGAAAAAATACAAGGTCTTTCAACACCTGAAAGATTTCAAAGCCCTGGTTGAGACACAGTCAGAAAAGAAAATAAAAGTCCTCCAAAATGATAATGGGGGAGAGTATGTCAATCATGAGATCCATAATATTTTCCATGAGGTAGGGATTCAGTTACAACACACAGTTCCCTATACTTCGAAGAAAAATGGATTTGCTAACGGAAAAACAGATATTTAAAGGAGATGGCATCTTGTATGCTGCATGAAAAGTCCCTACCACAGAGACTATGGGCCGAAGAACTTAATTGTGTAACATACATCCAAAAAAAATATCCCCGTAGATCTGTTAAGGAAAATACCCCCTACGAGGCTTGGAGCAGCCTCAAACCAAAAGTGACCCACTTTCGTATTTTCGGTTCACGTGCATGGGCCCATATTCCCTCTGAAAAGAGGAAGGCACTTGATCCATAGAGCACTAATTTTATTTTTGTTGGATAACCAGATGGTGTGAAGGGATATAGGCTTATTGATAATTCCTCAGACCGACTCATCATTGAGCATAGTGTCCAATTCGAGGAAAGTGTCTCGTATGTAGCTCAACAGCCGCATGCAGACACCTTCATTATTCCACCTATATGAGATGATGCACATGCACACGACGAATCTTATTCAGATGAGAGTTATGATTTATATACAATGTCAGTATAGTCAAATGAAAAATCATAGCATCCATATGCAGTTGCAGAGCGAGAGCAGAGGTCAAAGTGGGCACAAACTACTCTTCAAGATGTAGGGGATCTCATTGGTTATCCAACTGATACTAGGATGACTTGATATAATTTCGAGGATCCTCCTATTGCAATCACTGCCACTGAACCATTTCCCTCCAAGCATATTTTCTTGGTTCAGTCTTCATATCCATAGTCTTATGGTGAGGCTGCTAGAAATCCCTTTTTGGAATCCGCCATGCAGAAGGAGTACAACTCCCTCCTCGAGAACTAGACTTGGGATCTGGTTCCCCTTCCTTCTGGGAGGAAAATTTTCAAATGCAGATAGGTCTATAGGACCAAGAGAGCAACGGATGGACAGACTAGCAGATACAAATCTAGGCTTGTTGCCAAAGGCTTTCAACAGGTGCATGGTATTGACTATGATGATACCTTCACTCTAGTAGCGAAGATGGATTCCATACGATTGGAACTATCCATTGTGGTAGCCAAGGGATGGGAAGTCCATCATATGGATGTGAGGAAGGCATATCTTCATGATGATCTCTCTCTATATGGAGTAGCCCCATGGATTTATGCAGTACTCATCTTTGGTTTGTCGACTAAAGAAGTCTTTTTATGGCCTCAAGCATGCTCCGAGGGAATGGGATGCCAAGATGGAATTCTACCTATTGTCAAAGAACTTTGTACGTTGTAAATCAGACCCGAATGTCTACATGATCAGTACCGTTGATTCACTTCTACTCTTAGTTCTATATGTGGATGATTTGTTGATCACCAGTTTCTTGAATTCAACGATTGTTGTAGTCAAGAGGATTCTACATGACAGGTTTTTGAGGATGGAAATGGGTCTGCTACACTTCTTCCTTGGACTCAAGATCAGTCAGGATGCATCGGGCATCAAACTATCTCAGGCCAAGTATGCATGAGATCTCCTTGAGAGATTTCACATGACAAATTGCAAGTCTTCTCTAACTCCTTTCCTATTAGGAGTGAAACTTGAGGATGGTGGGGACACTCCATTGGTTTACAACACACTGTACAAACAATTAGTGTGGAGCTTGTTGTATCTAACACACTCCAGACCAGAGCTCTCATATGTAGTTGGTGCAATTTCCAGGTTCATACAGGAGCCGCATGAGCTTGGAAGGTTGCAAAGAATATCCTTTGATACATACATGGCACCATAACCTTTGGATTCATTATGTAGTAGACTCTACATTAGATCCCATCGGGTTTACTGATTCTAACTGGGTTGGCGATAGAATTGATCACAAGTCCACATCCAGTTACTCACTTAGTCTTGTTTCCGGTCCTATCTGTTGGTCAAGAAAGAAGTAAGATGCCATTTCTCTATCTTCTATTGAGGCAGAGTACAGAGGGGTAGTTAACATAACCATTCAGGCTATGTGGCTACAACATTTTCTCACTGAGTTGGGCAATCAATTTCATCGTCAGATCATCATCTGGTGTGACAACCAGAGCACTCTGAAGTTATGCATAAATCTATTTTAGGGGAATCAGACGAAGAACATAGAGATCCACATGCACTCCATCTGGGACTTAGTACACGAGGGGATCATTAACCTACATTTATTTCCTTCAGTAGAACAAACGACATACATCTTCACCAAGATCTTTACTGAGTAGAAGTTTCATTCTCTGCAAATTCATCTTGGACTGAAGGAAACAGTTGCCTAGCAACTGTAGTTCTTTTTTTTTACATACATTGTACCTTGAGGGGGTTTTTTTCCCAAGAGGTTTTCCCTCTTTCCTCACTTTATTTCAGTGTATTTTTTGTATTTGGGTACCTAACATGGCCTCGTTGCCAGGATCCATTCTATTTTTTCACCATAGTGATGCTTAGGAGGGGTGTTGGAGTTACTTCACACACGCCTAGGATTTATTTTTCCTAAGTTTTTTTCTTGTTTATTAGTCATAATTAGTCATTATCTAGTATCCTATATTTTAGGGGAGAATATTCCACTTGGAGAATATTCTCTTCATTTAACACTTCAGTTTGACTAGTTGAGTTGAGTCTAGATGTTTCATTGGTTTTTCACCATGCAACATTGGGATCATCACCATGCTAATGCACACTTTCCTTGGGATTATCACCATACTAGCACATTACCCTTGATTCCTTCATATACTCCTCACTACACTTTGTTCAGTCAATTAACTGAAGACTGGTTGACTAGTTAACTTAGCTAGGTGGCAGTTCACTCACATAACTACCTGAGAGACTAGACTAGGGGGAAGTTCACTCCTGTAACTACTAGTGTGTGTCTAGATCACTCTAGACCACCACTATAGTGCATTGTTTCTCCTCCAATGCACATTTTGAGTCATACATAGTATATCATGTGTAAATTTTTCATTATTCATTACCGTTAATGAGAATTCTTCCATTATTTCTCCCCTTCTTCTTCTTTATCAATTTCTCTTTGCAAATGTGTGTAGTATTTTCTAGCTAGATATATTTTGTGCAGGTTCAACACATTTACACATTGGCTATAATTAACCCTCATCAAACCCTCAAGATCGAAGGATATATCAAAAAGAAAAAGGTAATAGTCCTAATTGATTCTGGTAGTACTCATAATTTCATTCACTATAAATTAGACAAAGCTCTCAATTGATTTATATATCCAGCGCCATAGTTTCGAGTAATGATTGCAGATGGAGGAACTATCAGTTTCTCAAGAAAATGAAATAAGATCAATCTTACTATGGGGGAATATGTAATGAATAGTCCAATGATTACTATACCCATGGGTGGTGATGATGTCGTACTGGGATTCCAATTGTTACAATCATTAGGAACAATGGCCTTTAATTTTCAAGAACTTTTTATGAAATTTTCATTGGAAGGAAAAGAAATTGAGTTAAGGGGTATCACAGGGAAACCCAGTAAGGTGATAATCTCTATTGGCATGAAAAAATTATTGAAAAAGGGGCATCGGGGTGTAATTGAACAATTATTCTCACTAGATGTTCAAACAACTAAGCCATCTATTCCCCTATATCTCCATGGGATCATTGATAAGCATTCCAAAGTATTTGAAGATATTCCCAAAGGTATTACACCCACTCAAAATCATGATCATGGTATTCACCTAATTCCTGGGAGTTTTCCTCCTAACATCAGGCCTTAGAGATACCCTTATGCCCAGAAGAGTGAAATTAAGCATATGGTTGAAGAAATGTTAGAGGTTGGAATTATTAGAACTAGCCAAAGTTCTTACTGTGCATTGGTGGTAATGGTAATGAAGAAAGAGGGCTCATGGCGTATGTTTCCAGATTATAGAGAGGTCAACAGAATCACTATTAAAGGTAAGTTTCCCATTCTTGTCATTGATGAATTTTTAGATGAACTACATGGATAAATCTATTTCACAAAGTTGGATTTTCATTCAGGGTGGCATCATATTAGAATGAAGGAAGCAAATATCCTAAAAAAAACATTTTGAACTCATGAAGGCCATTATGAATTTTTGGTCATGCATTTTGGCCTTACGAATGCACCTTCCACATTCCAAGGGTTGGTGAATTCCATTTTCAAGCCCTTCCTTCAAAAATTTGTGTTAGTATTTTTTGATGATATACTAATCTACAGAAAGTCTTGGGAGGATCATGTGTGACATGTTGACAAGGTGCTACAACTACTAAAGGAGAAACAACTATATGCCAAAGAATCCAAATGTTTCTTTGGGGTGAAGGAGGTAGAGTATTTGGGTCATATTGTATCTCATGAATGTGTCAAGGTAGACCCTAACAATATTAAGGCCATGATGGATTAGCCAATTCCTAAAAAATTGAAGAATCTTAGCGGATTTTTAGGTTTGATAGATTACTACCGCAAGTTTTTTTGGAACTATGGAAGAATAACATCACCTTTAATGACATTAACTAATAAGGATGCATTTTCATGGACTCCAAAAGCAACTCAATATTTTGAACAACTTTAAGAGGCGATGTGCAAAGATCCTGTGTTGACCACACCAAACTTCACAAAAACCTTTATTGTATTGTGGAATGTGAAGCCTTGAGAAATGGCATTGGTGTTGTTCTAATATAAGAAGGAAGGCCCCTTGCTTTTGAAAGTCGACCACTCAAGGTCAAGGACTTACAAAAACCTATTTATGAGAAGGAAATGATGGAAATATTACATGCATTGAATAAATTACGCCCTTACCTAATAGGTAGGCACTTCAATGTCAAAACAGATCATGATAGTCTTAAATACTTCTTGGAACAAAGACTATCTTCAGAAGAAAAACAAAAATGGGTGACCAAGATGTTGGGTTATTATTTTGAAATCATCTATAAAAAAGGGAAGAAAAATGTTGTGGCAGATGCACTCTCAAGAAAGGATGAATATGTTGAGGCCTTTCTATGTGCTATCTCGATCATCCAACCTGATTGGATAATAGAAGCGAGGGATGAATGGAAGAATGAAGAAAACGTGTGGAATCTCATTCGAAGTTTGCATCAGGATTCCAGTGCATCAGATAATTTACATAGAAAAATGATTCACTATGGTACAAACATCTCTTATATTTATGTAATAACTCCCAAATTAAACAAAAGGTACTATTGGAATTGTACACCTCTTTGGTAGGAGGTCACTTAGGATTTTTGAAAACCTACCATAGGGTCAAGAAGGATTTTTTTGGGATTTTCAAAGGTTTTTGGAAGAATGTTTGGTTTGCCAACAAAACAATGTGGAAACATATAAGCCATCAAGTTTTTTACAATCATTAACCATCCCAAGTCAGTGCTCAGAGGAGGTTTCCATGGATTTCATCACATGGTTACCGAAGTTTGAAGGAAGGAGTGTCATCGTGGTGATTGTTGATAGACTGACCAAGTACAAACACTTTTGTGCACTCTCTCATCCTTTAAAAGCTAGTACATTTGCCACCACATTCATGGAGATAGTTCAAAATCTACATGGAAGCCCAAATATTATTGTAAGTGATAGAGATCCCATCTTCACTGGACATTTTTGGACATAATTATTTTCTTTTTTGGGTACTCAATTGGCTCATAGCCCATCCTGTCATCCTCAATCTGATGGAAAAACCAAGATACTAAAAAAATGTCTGGAAGGATACCTTCGTTTCTTTGTCTCTGATAAACAAACACAATGGTTCAAATGGTTACCCTTGGCAGAATGGTCGTACAACACTTCCTTTCACATTGCAACAAAAATGACACCATTTATGGCACTCTTTGGATATCACCCACCTTCCATCACTTATTCTCTAAAAGAAAAATATAAGGTTCAAGCAGTGAAAGATCACATCGAGCATCAACAACATGTTCCCCAACTCTTAAAGGACATCCTAACTATGACATAGAATCACATGAAATAACAAGAAGATCAAAATCATAGTGAAAAAAGTTTTGAAGTAGGGGATTGGGTATTTTTAATATTGCAACCATACAAACATATGTCCCTCAAGAAAGCTAGGAAGGATAATAAATTATCACCAAAGTATTATGGCCCTTATAAGGTGTTGCAAAATATTGGTACTATTGCATACAAATTGGATTTGCTTGTATCTTCACGAGTATACCCTATTTTCCATGTTTCATGCTTAAATAAGGTTATAGGTGACAATATCCCAGTTCAAACTATATTTATAGAACTTGACAAGGAAGGGAAACATCATATTGGAGCCTAAAGCTATCAAAGACACAAGAATCCACGAGTTGAAGAATATATCCATTTCAGAGTATCTCATTAAGTGGAGGAAACTACCTGCTTAAGATTCCACATGGGAAGATGAGTCTTTTGTACATAAACATCTAGAATTACTCAAGCGTTGTGGACAACACTTGTCTGAAGGAGAGGGGCATGTTAATCCCTAAATAGTGGCACATTACCCCTTAATTGGGGCATATTACATTAGTAATTTTATTTTATTTATGTTGGCTTGGGTCCATTAGTTGTAATTGTACCTCCTAGTCTCCTATATATACCAAGGTGACATTTTCATTTGGAATCATCTTGTATTTGGAAATTTATGTGGTGTATAAGGAGGTTTCCCCCTCGAAGAGGCTTTTTATCTGAAATTCTATCTTTTTCAAGGCTTTGAGTACTTATTTTGAGGTTCTTTTTATGCTATTTTGATATTTGGTTCTTAACATAATGGTTTAGTGTTAATTTAAATATCCAGGTTATAAACACCTTATAACACAATTTATTAATTATATCATAATATAATTAATTGCATTGTAAAGAACCCAATTTGTCTTATAACTTACTTAGCTTCACTGTAAATCACCCAGGTTGCATTATAACATATTTTATTATATTATTAATAACATATGTGGTGATTTCAGACCCCGAACATACCATGCAACATTCATGTATTCCCTTCTCTTTTCTCCAACGATCACACTCTAAGAAGATATTTTAGTATTTATGTGTGTGTGTGTGTGTATGTGTGGAGAGGTAAGGAGATTATGTGGAATTTAATATTATAATATCCCAATATCTCTCACTTCGAAATTTTGCACACAAATCATGCGTGCCCATTTCATTTATACAATAGCCAAACAACAAAAAAGAGAAATTATTAATTATTGTAATGTGTTTATAACCTCATAAAACGTAGGCTATCACACTCTAATTACGTGCTCCCCTATTTTTCCTCCAACAACCAATCACAAAAAAGTGAGGTTTAATATTATATTATATAACAATTATAAATCCTTGAGCCATCACCCTGAGATATTTAGAGTCAACTTGTGCTTTCTCCTCCCGTTTGTCTAATGGTCAACTCTGAAAAGGAATATGAACTTGTTATTATAATATATATATAATATCAAGGCCATCACACACCTATCATGAGCTCTGGTTTTTTTTCCTCCGACTGTCAACTTCGAAAATGGATGTGTATAATATTATATTATATGTAAAAATATTATAATGGTTAGGCCATCGATATGATGGATTCAAACTCCATTCAAGTGATTCCTTCCTTTTACTCCGATGATCCAACTCCGAAAGGGTCTTAATATGAATAATTAATATGATACTGTTTAAAACTCCATTTGTCGTCACACTCCAAACAATTTATCCTTTCTCTATACTTCGAAAAAGGATTTATATAAATATTTACACACTGAGAAGAATAACAGATAATATATTTTCTAGGCGTTTAATAAATAAGGAAATATATTTATCAAAAATTTTCCAAGAATGCAGCGTGCCTTGTGTAGGGTGTAAGTCTTGAAGCTATGAAACTTGGCATGGTTCATTCCTTTGCATAGAAGAGGGGGAAAATTCCAAGCTTCCCATTTCTCACGCATAGGGATGGAAATCATAGCTTCTAATATATGTCTTTCTCAACTCATTATTCCAATTATTAAGATGTTTAACATGTAACTTTGGAATTTACCATAGTTTACCAGCCTTTACCATCCATTCAAATTTTCCCATAAAACATATAAATGTATAAATCCATATATATAATTTAGGTAGGTTTTATTTGTTTAAATTATTTTCCATAATATTGCATTTTTCTTGAAGGTAAAGTTCTCCATGGAAAAACTATGGTTTTTACCAGAAATCACTATCCTCCTTTTTTCATGCATTTATTTTCTATTTTCAAGGAATAATTACTATTTCCTAGTTCTTTCCCCTTTAGACATTAATTTACGGTTAACTCCTAGTAAAATTCCTTTCTTACCAAGTACTCATGAAAATTGATTGATTACAATGCATCCAATTCCTAATTTTTATTTTTATTTCAAATTAGTAACTTGAATTTTCTTCCTCCTTCTTTGCTCATTATTTATTTTAAAAATACTTTGGATTTCTTCAACATTCGACTTATTTTCTTAAGTCCAAATAGGGGTTTATACTTCTGAAGCTTAGCATATTTTCTAAACCAACAAGGTGGCCAAGGACAATTTACTAGCATTCAAGTTTTATATCAACAATTGCATTTCCTACTACCCATATGTTCTGAGAGGGATTTAGTGGCTCAGTATTTTACTAAAAACTTAGTGATTTTCCCACATAAATTACTATCAGTGGTTAGCCAACATTCTTCTCATACTTTGAGTGACACACAATTACTAACATCTTCCTTTTCCAAACAAAGACAGATAGAAAGAAAACAATAAAATATGTTTTTCCAAACTTTATTTTCATATTTCTTAGTCATCCAGACAATCAAAGTTACAATTCTACCACTCAAATAGGATAAAAAAATTCTACAATTATCTAGCACATGAAAAACATAGTATTAAATAAACTTGTCATGAAATTATAGAACACAAAAAACACTTATTTGAATTTTAGAAATCACTGGAAACTGTTGAAGGGTGTTCCACTTTCCACCCAACTATAGGCACAACTGCACCACTCATCTCTACAGTTGGCCAGCCCCTAACCAGAGTATGACTCCATGAGGGTAAAATTATTTTACTCAACATATGAGAAATATGAAGGCCACTTTCCTTCACCTACAACAACTCAACAAGCCAAGTCTTCAATCCACCAAGCAAGGGGTATGCTCTTGCCACCAAGAGTTTCAACAACTGTCATACACAACACAAGGGAGGAATTTCATTTCCTAGAAGTCCCTCATTTCCCTCTCCTCTTAGTTCCTTCACAATTTCTCAGCCAATCACTAAAATTGCATATCCCCATTTATCAACCTTATTTGAAGACAATTGTTAATGGTTCCTGCACCAGAAAATGAGTCTCTTCACTTCTCTTATCTCTACTAAGAAACAAAGGAATTCTCACACTCCTCTCCACTCATATTTGGTTCCCAAAACCATTTTTCTATGTCCTCTACCTCTTTGCCCATGATTTTCCTATATTCTTTCCTTCTACAACATGATTTAGTGGGTCAAATCCCCACAAGGGATTGAGGGATTAACAAAGGAAACCAATATATATATATATATATATATATATATATATATATATATATATATATATATATATATATATATATATATATATGCTCTTTCTATATATATATATATATATATCAGAAGACCATCCACCCTATCATTAGGCACGTGCTTTTTGCCTCCGAAGATCAACTTCGAAAATGGATGTGTATAATATTATATTATATGTAAAAATATTATAACGGCTAGGCCATCGATATGATGGATTCAAACTCCATTCAAGTGCTTCCTTCATCAAGGCCATCACACACCTATCATTAGCTGTGCTTTTTGCCTCCGAAGATCAACTTCGAAAATGGATGTGTATAATATTATATTATATGTAAAAATATTATAACGGCTAGGCCATCGATATGATGGATTCAAACTCCATTCAAGTGCTTCCTTCCTTTTACTCCGATGACCCAACTCCAAAAGGGTCTTAATATGATAATGTTTAAAACTCCATTTGTCATCACACTCCAAACAATTTATCCTTTCTCTATACTTCGAAAAAGGATTTATATAAATATTTACATGCTGAGAAGGATAACAGATAGTATATTTTCTAAGCGTTTAATAAATAAGGAAATATATTTATCGAAATTTTTCCAAGAGTGCAGCGTGGCTTGTGCAGGGTGTAAGTCTTGAAGCTATGAAACTTGGCATGGTTCATTCCTTTGCATAGAAGAGGGGGGAGATTCCAAGATTCCCATTTCTCACGCATAGGGATGGAAATCACGATTTTTAATATATGTCTTTCTCAACTCATTATTCCAATTATTAAAATGTTTAACTGGTAACTTTGGAATTTACCATAGTTTACCAGCCTTTACCATCCATTCAAATTTTCCCAGAAAAGATATAAATGTATAAATACATATATATAATTCAGGTAGGTTTTATTTGTTTAAATTCTTTTCCATAATATTGCATTTTCTTGGAGTTAAAGTTCTCCATGGAAAAACTATGTTTTTTACCAGAAATTACTATCCTCCTTTTTTCATGCATTTATTTTCTATTTTCAAGGAATAATTACTATTTCCCAATTCTTTCCCCTTTGGACATTAATTTACTGTTAACTCCTGGTAAAATTCCTTTCTTACCAAATAATCATGAAACTTAATTGATTAAAATGCATCGAATTCCTAATTTTTCTTTTTATTTCAAATTAGGAACTTGAATTTTCTTCCTCCTTCTTTGCTCATTATTTATTTTAAAAATTCTTTGTCTTTCTTCAACATTCAACATATTTTCTTAAGTCCAAACAGGGGCTTGTACTTCTTCTAATTCTGAATCTTAGCATATTTTCCAAACCAACAAGGTGGCCAAGGAAAGTTTACCATTATTCAAGTTTTATATCAAAAATTGCATTTCCTATTACCCATATGTTCTGAGAGGGATTTAATGGCTCATTCTTTTACTAAAAACTTAGTGATTTGTCCACATAAATTGCTATCAGTAGTTAGCCAACATTCTTCTCATACTTTGAGTGACACACAAGTACTAACATCTTCTTTTTCCAAACAAGGATAGGTAGAAAGAAAACAATAAAATATGTTTTTCCAAACTTTATTTTCATATTTCTTAGTCAACCAGACAATCAAAGTGACAATTCTACCACTCAAATAGGATAAAAAAAAATTACAATTATCTAGCACATGAAAAATATAGTATTAAATAAACTTGTCATGAAATTATAGAACACAAAAAACACTTATCTGAATTTTAGAAATCACTGAAAATTGTTGAAGGGTGTTCCACTTTCAACCCAACTATAGGCACAACTGCACCACTCATCTCTATATTTGGCCACCCGCTAGCCAGAGTATGATTCCATGAGGGAAAATTTATTTTACTCAACATATGAGAAAGATGAAGGCCACTTTCCTTCACCTACAAGAACTCAGCAAGCCAAGTCTTCAATCCACCAAGAAAGGGGGATGCTCTTGCCACCAAGAGTTTCAACAACTATCATACACAATAGAAGGGAGGAATTTCATTGCCTAGAAGTCCCTCATCTCCCTCTCCTCTTAGTTCCTTCATGATTTCTTATCCAATCACTAAAATTTCATATCCCCGTTTATCAGCCTTATTTAAAGAAAATTGTTAATGGTTCCTACACTAGAAAATGAGTCTCTTCACTTCTCTCTGCTCTAATAAGAACCGGAGGAGTTATCACACTCCTCTCCACTCATATTTGGTCCCCAGAACCATTTTTCTATGTCCTCTACCTCTTTGGCCACGATTTTCCTCTATTATTTCCTTCTACAACACGATTCAGTGGGTCAAATCCCCACAAGGGATTAACCTAGAAACCAATATGATATCACATACATTCATATTGGGGGTGATAAAATCAATGAAATTGTTAGGTAATTTATTGACATGTATTAAGGGGGGAAGGGGGTTTTTAAATACTATAGAGGAATATNGGTTGGGGGAGTTGTGCATGCACTCAGTGAGGCAGGTGCATCACAGACTCATTCAATGAGGTAGGTGTGAGGTAGGGGGGAAAATGAAAGAAGGAAAAATCAAAACCCTAGCTCATTATGAGGCAGGTGAGAGTAGAAGTTGAAAAACATTCTAGGCATTTGAACTTCGAAATTCAGTGTGTTTCTTAGTAGAAGCGGTCGATAAACATTCAACACTCGGTATTCAACAATGATCTGAGTAAGATCACAAATTTGGAGAAGTTACAAGTGAGCAATTGACCCTTTTGATCACTTGTATGGACAAGATTTTGTTGGGATGTATGATATTTGTTTCTTAATTTGAAAAGGAGAGGATATTCACATGCATATTTTTGTTTATTTAGAACACCCCTACATGACCTTTGGTCATTCAACGACATTGAATTTTCATATCCTGGTTACTTATGTACTCGAAATTATATCATATTATATATTTATACAAATATTTAAATGAATTATGAACAACATGACCATTAGATCACCATTTATTATCTAATTTCTAACACCACCTCCAAATGGTCACAATGACAGATCAAACATCCCCACCTAGAAGATAATAAACAAGTCAAGCTGAAAAGACGTTGTGGAGTTGAATGAAGCTTCCAAAGTCCTTAGCTTGTATGTTGCATTTCTACCCTGCATTTGTGGCAT
>SNQJ01S0002911.1:0-75668 GCA_010110895.2 Picea sitchensis | reverse complement strand
ATATATATATATATATATATATATATATATATATATATATATATATATATATATATATCAAGACTACCCTGTATGTTTTAGTACATGTACCAACATTATGCACTATATGTGTATGCCATGGGTGTGCCCCGTACTTGTCTTTGTGCATGCATGATTACATGCACTGTATACATCATGCTTTGTACCTGCAACTGTACATCAACAACTAACCTCCTACTCCACCCTGCTTGTGATAAGAAGCGTTTTGGTGTCAGTCTAATTATTTGTCTCCTAGATTTGTAATGTATCCAAGGAATTCATGAACTTGACACTCTTAGATATGCATAATTAAAACATATGGGTAAGAAATAAATACCAGACTCAACAAGCTTTGACACAAAAACTGCATATCCACAATTTTCAAATAGGTTGCTTGGAGAGTGCAAACCACCAAGGAACTCAAAAAATAAATTTTCCTTGGTATCTTATGCATCATGGAAAGAACCTCATTTTGAACTAGCTACAAACACCTTTTTGTAGTGTCCAGAGGCTAGAGAACTTTAGAATTTGGTGACCAACTTTTCCAAGAATGCAACCATCTCTAAGTTTAGTTGGATATCTACTCTCATAAATTAAATAAAATCCTACTCTACAACTTTACAGAGGTGGAAGATAAACAAAATGGCATATTTCACTTTTGTAAGGAAATAAGTTATACCATTAATAACTCTCATGGAAACCACCATATTCTAAATATTCCAAGACAATTTCCAACTGTGATATTTGACCTAGAGACCAGAACACGGAAAACAAAATGGCATGATTCTTAAGCATATTAGAACTATAATTAGAGACTATGAGAAGGCTTCCTTGGCTCAAGACTAAACATGCTTCCTTCTAGGTTGGAGAAAATCAAATATAAAAATGCTTGGGGTCTATTGCTTCAGGAAAGAAATATGACATACATACCTCCCCCGACCCCAACTAGCAACACAACACCCCATGCATAATCCTGGACCTTCTACCCATGCCATTTTTTCCATGCTCTCTACCATTATAAGCATGATTTTTTTCTCTCTATGTTTGTCATCCATGGAACTTGTAGATATTCTCATTTCGATTATTTGTCATCATATTGGAGTCTGAATAGTGAAGCTGACTTGGGTGTGCCATCATAGAACTTCTCTTGTATAATTATTATAATTCATAATATTCTCATTACAATAAAATCCATTCTACAATGGAAAAAAAGAAAACAATGATGAGTTCAAAAGAATCACCTAAATGTGCCTAAGAAATAAAGGGATGTTAGCCTCCACATTAAGAGAACCTTTCACCTCTATCAATTCTCATAATTTTTTTGTAGTGTGTACTCTGAGAAATATGGTTTTGTTTCTATCCCATAGAAACAATCATGGATTAAATTATACAAACATCCACATAGTGACTTGATTCAACCATATAAAACATCTTAAATTACTCCAATTAAGAAGGATAAAATAAGACTAGACCAATGCATTTTTCATATTAAGATGGACACTGTACTTATTTTTAATCCACCTTTTACATTCAATGAATCAATGTACAATTATTTACTAATCCCATAGGTAGATTTCCTCCAACACTCATTCTACATAGGCCAACTTATCCAGTGGCCTACTTTTCTCGTTGGCATGGACATTGATGCAATGGATAAATTTGCATGATATTTGAAATAGCATGAAACATAGAAACACCCAAAATCATACCACAAGGGATGGGTGGAAACATTTTGACAGTGTCTTGATAACTTAATCTGCACATAACAAGGTTCAAAGTTGAAACAAATGGCATTGAATAAGAAGAGCATGTTCAATTTACAGATCATTTTGCTGCATAAGGTGATACTATAATTAACATCAATGGATCATATATATATATATATTTTCTGGATCCTATGTGGTGTTGTTCAAAATTCAATTTTCTATTGTTAACCACTATCCAAAAGAGTAGCAGACCAACACTGTAATCATAAAAAATCTGAAATGCATGTTCCCCATAGTATTTCAAAATGAGCTTTGGTGACATGGAGAGAAGGACATCCAAATGCAGAATGTACTATGGAATGGTCAACTGCTTGTTATCACGGGATTTGGCACTTGTGCAAAGCCCTCACAAGATGCTAAACTTTCATAACAATTGTAAGTAGATGCCACTATCACGCAGGCAAGAATGAAGATCCAACACAAGGGAGGCTTCCCTTGTGACCTCAAGAGATCCAACATCAAGTTGAAGACAAGTATATGGCCCCTTGTACTAGTCACATGAAATGAGAAGCTAGGTTTGAGGGAAAGGTTGAAATGGTACAAGACAATTGATTGATTGGAGATATGAGAGATATTTCAACAATTGTCAATTGAAGATATGAGAGATATTTCTAAGTTCTTCGTCACTGTATTTTTGGGCCTTTGTAACTCACTTGTAACTCTACTTTCCTCATGTTGAACCCGTGAGTAGAAAACTTTAGTTGTAAATATCCCACATAAGGATTGGTACACCACTTGTAAGGGTGAGGAATGACATAGTAATGAATATAGAAATCACACATTAGATTCCTCTCCCTTTCATTGCATTGATGATAGATATCAGTAAAGTCCCTTTGGTTTTCTATATATAAAGGAAAGTAGTTGGAAATATTGCTCAATCAAAACCTGTGCCATTGTTGCATAAGGTACATTGTATAGGTTCTTGATAGGGGATTGTACAAGAGAATATATTCTACAATCTTGGTAGCCTTAGTGACAGATGTTCCCAATGAAAAACAATCATCTCAAATTCATTCTCATATTCTTCTCTTTGCCTCTCCAAATCTACTCTTAATGTTAAATTTTAATTTGTAGTTTCTTTATGGTATCTAGTTGTTGCATCTTGAGAATGTAGGATTTTTCCTATAGGTTTGAAATATTTTGTTCATGTTGAAGAAAGTAAATGTATACACTTGTGTCCTTTATTTCTCTCCTTGATTGTGGAATTGTTTTCCATTTGATGGCCTCTAACATTTCTTATTGTAATTTGGATATGAGGTATTGTCTACCAATTTCATTCCTCCCTCTAGGGGCATCATCTTGAGTTTCTTCAAAATTCATTGCAGGGATATAAGGATGAATATATTTCATATTTTCTAGATGAGGACTAGGTGGATGTGTTGTTATTTTCCTTGACACCCGAGATTTTGTTCTCACCCTCTATTCACTACCTTGAATATTTTTATATATTAACAAGATTCCCTTTTGAAGGGTTAGAGATCTTGGTTTGGGTGTTCCCATATCTATTAGAGAAGAAACAATATCCCTGTCCAAATATTGTGTACCTATGGAAAACTATTTTCTTACTTCACCTAATTTTATTTTTTTGAATCCCCATTTTATTTTTGTGGGTGGTAGTTACCTTATCCATTACATTATTCTTCTTCCTAGACTCCCTAAGGGGTATTCTTATTTATTTATAATAGTTTCATCTTCTAAAGTAGCGAGGTATTCATTATTGGCTATCAAGAATCTATCCCATGGGAGTTGGAAAGGATTCCTATTCAAAGAATCACATACAATTTATTTCACTATTACATGGTGGACTTATAGGGCTACAATTTTCCCTTGTTATAACTTTTCACTCATCTCTTTGAGAGATTGAAGTAGATAGTATGGGACACTCATATTTTCTTCATGATTTTTATGTGAATAGTGAATAATTTTTAGGTTTATAACAGGGTACCCAACAGGTCTGTCTTTGACACTGTTTAAGCACTGTTATGAGCTTAATAACATGGTTTTTTATCCGAGTTCTTAGGACTGCTAATAAAACTATCTTGTTTCTGATATAACCCTTCCTTTAGGACTAATATTATGCTCTTTTAATACTGTTGTCATGATATTTTAATTTATGAAGTTTTTGTTGTCCAAAAATTAGTATCGTAACAATTATTAAAACATGATATACCCTCTGATATTTTCCACTTTTAATGTTTAAATAAACTAAGAAAGACACATAATTTAACACATGATGTTTTGGTGAACATGACACCAGAAAAACCCCCATGGGGAAAACTAGTAAGAGAGCATATTTATTATGGAGATTATAAGAAAAAATTACAACATATAAAATCAACCAACTTAGCAAGGAAAATAAGACATAAAATAATTTACTTTTTCTCTTTTTCTTATCATTATTATCATGTTTACTTTTGTGTCTTTGATATGCAGTTTGTGGAACTATGAATGCTGAGTTTTTATATAGAGATTTACATTTTTGTTTTGCATCACATATATTTTTCTTATTTCACAAGGACTTGTATTAGACTAACATTTGTTATTACATTTTGCAATGATGGTCATTGTCATAGGCTTGTCAAATTTGGTTGTAGGATGTTTTTTGATATTGAACAATGTAAGTGCCACATTACCATGGATTTATGTTTTTTCTTTTGAAATGCCTATGTGGTATCATTAACATACAAGTCATTATAATGAAAAAGAAAACATTTCCATGTTCATTTTGACCTTTCATTCTTTTAAAAGGCATTCAAGTTTCAGATGTTGCTTGTTTTTTTTATGTGATTAGAAGAAACCAATGATTTTCAAAAGCTCGCAAAAAGTTGCCATATGTTGATACCTATTTTCTTGGTTTAAACCTTCTAACTACTAAATAATAATATGGAGATTAATAACCCTTAAGCAACGATATTGGTTTATGACCCCAATTTAAAAAAAAAAACACAACTCTAAGAACCTAATAAAATCCTCCCTTGAGAGGTCACAAAAGAAAATTTTAGTCTAAATTAGGATTATAGGGGTAGGGATCCAAAAAAAACCCCGTTATCACCTTTTCACTCAAAACTTAGTGGTTGACTGATTAGGATACTTAAAATCCTCCAACTCAAGTGTTCTTATTCCATAAGACAAGGATATACCCATGAAGGGGTGAGTACCAAGGACCGGTTGTTCAGTGTGCACCTTCTTGAGCCACCTAGATCTTGTGAGGTTACTCGGCTTGTGATCAATTTCTTAGGTCGAGAGTCCCCTACTGCACTTGAACGAGGTAACCTGGAGGTCAAAATCTAGTATTTTCTACACAGGTGGTGGTTGTGGGATACAACTACACCTTGATCAGGTTTTGAATAGTTATTGGGAAATATCGCTAGTCCTTTCAGGATGTGCACCCTCTTCCCCTCATTACAACTTATCTTTCATACCTTCACTAGCCTCTCTTCTAGTGGGTTCATTACCCATTATTGAGAGCTATTAGAGGGCCCAATGAATTTGAGAGGAAGGATGTTAATTCTTTAGGGCACATGATTTTACTTTTATTCCCCCATGCAGAAAATACCCAACTTACATAAACATTTTTCTTTAATATGATAAATGGGAACAACCTATGTACCGAATATCCCATTCCTTGTTTAATATGCCTATAATTAAAAATACAAAATATTTTTGCAATAACAATTGTGGCATTGTAATGACTGTATAAAAGTAATATTAAATATACTACTTTTTAACGAGTATGTAAGAAAATATCCCCGCAAATTTTGAGTAAATGGACTTGGCTTTGCATGCACAATAGTTTTGTAGATTTCTTGTTGGTTTTTTTGAATCTAGATATCACTACTTTGTTGAATGTAATGAAAGTTGTATGGGTTGGGTCATAATGGAATTGGATAATAAAAATAACCTTTATTTTTTTAATATTTTTTTGAACTTCATCTTCAAATCCCAAGAATTATTACTTCACATCCTTCAAAAGAGTTAATTCTCTTATACCATATCTGATCTATTTTACTTGAACAATTTATTTAAAACCCAAAAATTATAGAAATCAACACTTCCTCCTAGCGAAAAAGGGATTCTCCACCACCCCTAGCTTCTCCTTGAAGAAAACAAATTTCCCTTTCACTAGAGGCTTGGTGAGAATGTTTATTATTTTCTCCCCTGTGGATATGTATTGTAATATCACAACACCTCTCTAGACCCTGTCTCCAATGAAGTGGTATATGATCTCTATATGCTTGGACCTGTCATGAAACAATGGATTTTTTGAAAGCTTCATACAACTTTGGTTTTCACAATGGATCACCATAGGAAGATAAACCAGATATTGAGGGAGAGGTGTGGCAATGTCCCTGTAACATCCTAATAGAACTACCATTGTGGATCAAATTGTAGGTTAAATATTACCTAGTTCAAGAGGTCCACGATGTCGTGAGGGTAGATTGAGACAATATGTCACGAATATTTCTAAGGGGTGTGCAATAAGGTGGAGTCCTTATTCCTTATAAGCCCTTAGTATCTCAGAAGATCGCCCGAGGGGAGTGTCGACTCCAAGGGTTGGAAAATATACCAAAACAAGTCAAAGTCGAGTGGCACCCTTGGAGCATGGAGGTGCATCTTGAAGGGAATGCCGCATAATTTAAAAACTTGAGTCAATAAATCTAGGTGGCCTAGAAAACATTGAATTGATTGACCTTGTCGGATTAAAATAATTAATTAAAGAGTGAATCTATTAATTATTTATCCCAATAAAAATCTAAGCCTAATTCTAAAACTAAGTCTAAGTCTAGGATTAGTTAGGAGACTAAATTTAATCTAAAAATTTAATTAAAGGAAATACGATAAATCAAATTAGGAAAAATGTAAATAAATCTAAATACTGGATAAATTGCACGTGTGTGCATGAAATTAATATTTTGGATTTTTAATTTAGAAGAAATAATAACATGAGAGAATAGGAGAAAACTTGGAAAAAAATCTTTTGTCAACCTACCACTAGTCTAATTAGAAGAAGACTCCTAATCAAACTCTAAATAAGATCTAGTTTAGAGAAACTCATTAAATGAGAATCTAGGGAATAAAGGGACAACTAAGAGAGAAAATAGGAACACATGGGAGGATGTGAGGGAAATCAAAATAAAATTAGTAATTAATTGTGCAACTTGGGGAGAGTGTGACAAGTGTGAGGGTGAATAATCCTAATTTATTTAATCAAAATGTGCATGTGGACATGTATCAAGAAGGAAATTTCTATAAAACAAATGGTCTATATGAGAAATGGACCACATGTGTTATTGGTAAAGTTATGCTGCCAAAATAATTTTGGGACTATGTTTTACTTGTGAGAGTTGGGAGACCAAGTTTGAGGATAGAGTGGTAGCTCTCCCTTGCGAGGAAAACTGGGAACTATAGTATTTTTAGTTTTTTTTCTTGGCCCCTTTGCGGCTTGGGGGGATAAGGGGGAAGAAGAGTACCCCTAGAGTTGGTTGAGAGGTACCATTGAAGTCTCAATGATCAGTAAGCGGGAAAAAGAAAGGAACACCAATTGATGAAGATCATCTTCAAGACCATCTTCATCGGTTCAGTATTCCTATTTGAGATTTTTAATTGTAATAACTTTAAATTGTATATATGGTTAAAAAAGTTGTAAAATTTGTAATGGATTTTTGATATAGAGATGATAAGTTCCTCATTAGTTTTTGTGAATCCTAAGAGTGAATTATTAATAATTTTGTAAGTTTATATTGATTTGATTTCCAAAATATATTGTAATCTACTTGGAACTTTCTTCTTGTATACAAGAATTGTTGTGTTATTTAGACTTCCATATGAAGGCTCTGAAATTTTAATTATCCTTTATCTGCCCGCACTAGGAATAAAATCTTGTTTTGTGTTGTAAACCTCTCGAGCCTCGGGCTGAGAATCCACACAGGATGTTTCTTCTTCGAATCCGCAGAACCGAATTAGTTCTTTCGCCCCTCACTGGAACCCCACGAATTTGATCCACAGGTCCCTCACGAAAACTCCACCGCCATAAGAAATGCACGAGGCATGAGTCTTCACCTGTACACGACCACCAGATATGATCGCGACCTTTTCTGAAAAGGGATTTCAGGTTTCGCGACTTCGGGAATCCTGAAGTCGCGAGTCTCTTGACTCTTCAATCCCCGAAACCCAAAATGCCGAAATGACGAAATTTCGGTTCTATGTGACTGCATCCTCTGTGACTACAACCCTTCTCAAAATACATGTCGCATTTCACGACTTCGGGATTTTCAACACCAAGATCCCTGACTCCTTGTCATAAGAAGTGCTGAAAAGTCGAACCCCAAAATGCTGAAATTCCACTCCTATGGGAGATCAATGGATGTGAGCCTCCTCTGATCCGATGGCTTAGGTTATTTCAGGATTTCATGTTTCAAGAGTCTCGACTCTTTCCCTTTGTATATCCTGGTAGTCGAAATGCCGAAATCTCCTTTCGGAGATTTCCATGAAACCTTGACGGCTCGCCACGTGTCCTCCTGTGGATGGTCACGATGCTTTCGAGATTTCGTGAGTCGGGACTTTTTGTCTCACGACTCCTTCTCCTTGAACTCCTAGTATCCGAAACCCTGATGGATTCCAAATTTCTGCCACGCGTCCTCTCAACGATAGATGGTCCTGATATTTTTGGGACTTTGACAAGTCCTTCCCTTTGCATATACGAGGGTTAAACCTTGTGCACCTTCTCCTAGATCCGATGTCTATCAGCTCACTGGGCTAGATATGGCATCCCATATCCATTCTTCTACGCTCTCTCCTCCTACTACCTGGACATGAAACTCAACGATATAGATCTTTTCTCCAGTGCCCGAATCAACGAAAGTTGTGCTCTCCTGAGCTCGCACTTCTTCCTTTCCCTTGGAATATTTCTTCTTCCAAAAATGCCTCGGCCTTCATCTTTGCTGCGAAGCCTGTATCCTTGGCTCCCGCCTGTATTCTAAGGATGTTGTCCCTCCTAAGATTTGTTGACTCTAAAACCTCAAAGGTTTCTCGACCTCTGCACTCCTTGCAGGGTCCCTGCACACAACTGTGCTATCCGTCCTGTTCTTGGTTACCTCAGAAAACTTGAAAGGTTTCTCAATATTCTACTCCTCTCGGCTACTGCTTTGTGTGCAAAGGCATTGTTCCTCCTGAGCTTCTAAACTTGAGACACATTCACTCTGAGCGCACTTCTTACACTATTCCTTCTGAGCTTAATAAATTTAGACAAGTTCTTATTCACACACTCCTTGTGTTGCTAAGTTTTCGGATAACTCAATTCGAAGTATTTCTTGCAAAGAAATGCTTCACGCCCTCCGACATTCTTCTACTCGATGAACACCTTGCAGAGCCTTTCTTCATAGAGTGTTCAGTAACTCTATAAGTGCCTTCTCCTTGACACTTCCCTTTCCTTAGAACTCAAAATAGAGTTCCCTGGTGCACTCTATGCACTCGCTCAATTCCCTCTTGGCAGAGCTATACATAACCTTCAGTAGTTCTGTCTTCCCTGAACTCGAAATAGAGTTCCTCATGTGCACTCTATGCATGCGCTCAATGCCCTCCTGGTAGAGCTTCTACAGAACCCTTAGTGATTTTGTTTTCTCTATGCCTTTCTCTGCACAGTCTTCACCTCCAAGGTGTTCAACAACCTTGAGGCTTCTCCCTAAGTCTAATACTTCCTCTAGTATTCCCTCCTGGCATGTCTCTGTCTGAAATTCCAAAAAACTCAGAAGTGCGCTCTATGCATTGGCTTACAAAACCCACAATATTTTGTCATGCAACCTCTTGCATGAAGCCAAAAAGAACCCAAAACTGAAATCAAATAACTCTCAGATAGGAAAATCCATCTATCCCTACAAATGCACATCTAACATACATCTACAGCATGTCATAAACACATGAAGACATTCATCAAAATACACAGAGTAACATGCAGGAAAACACGCTCTGATTGTATTAATATGAAATGTCTCTTTACAATGTGTTTGAGCTCAGACTGCAACAAAGTTTTGGCTCTTCTCTTCTACTGACTCATCCTACAGATACAAAGAAGATATTTTTTTTACAAAAGAGGGGCTCCTCGAGCTCTTCCCTCCAAGCTACCTACTCTCATAAATTACATTCAATTACATTGAATGGTTTTCTAGTCTGAATCGGATCTAGATCTCAGTCTTACAACTATTTAAGGAAACCTTTAACTAAATCCTCGCACATGCATGGCTTTTGGCTCTACTAGCCCTTCAACATTTAATACAATTTGAAAATCGAGAGGGTTGCGCCTTTCTCCTCCATTGAATGCACACTTTGATGTGTTGGCTAGCTGGTTCGTAGCTGGCTTGGAGTGATGCTCCTGCATCATACTCCTCTGCTGTGAAAATTTCATGAGCTCTTGCTCATGAGCTTCCGAGCATCATCGTTGAAATCCACCTGGATCCCAAATAGTTCTTTGGAGCTATCCATCCACTCCATCGCTTCGTTGTTGTTGTTGTTGCTGCCCTGCTACTCTTGCAGGCTCCCTTCTTCTCAGCTTCTCATTCCTGGCAGTCTCTGCTACTGAACTGAAAATCAGCCTTCTGATTTCCTCTATCACCTCGTCTAACTACTCCAGTGGTTGGTTCTTGGTATGCAGTCTTCTCTGCTACAATTCCTTCATCTCAGTGGGTAGATCAATTTGATCCCCCATGTTGTCTTTATCTCTCTTTGTGGCACTATGTGGCCACTCTGCTGTAGACTCCAGCTCTGCAGTCTCCTCACTGAACTATTGCTCAGCTTCTCCCTATGGCAGTTTTGCTGCTACCATTTCTCCTGCTAGCATACTTCCAGCTTCTCCCCAGGATGGTATGCTCCTCAATATGTCTCCAACTTGATCTATTGGATGTGCAAGATTTGAACTGTCACCCTCTTCTCCAGGGCTTCCAATTCTTGATACAGATTAGAAAAATGCATGTTGTCTACTTCCTCCTCTTCTTCTACTACAGGCTCCAGTGCTGCAGTCATTTCTATTTCATCTTCCTGGCTGAAAATTTTGAGCAACTCGGCTGAATGCTCATATCCTTATCCTTGGGAAAACATCAGTGTCTGCTCCACTTCTTCCTCCATGACAGTCTCTACTGGTTGTCTATCTTCTGTTGTTGCCTCTACAATGCATCCTCTGGCCTCAACTAGGATACTTGGTAGGAATACTTCAATCCCCCCAATGATCAAACTGTATTTCTGATCTTTCTTCGTCAGCACTCCTTGTTGATATGAACTCACCTCTGAGTTCATCTTCTCCATCAATTCCTCTCGCTGATCCGAACTCACCTCTGAGTTCATGAGACTGTCATACAGTCCCATCTTCTCTCCCTTGCCCACCTGGAAACATGGGATTTCTTCTCTTCCCTCCTGGCAGTCTATGGGATCCTCCAATGATCTCATCTCATTGCCCTCCTGGCAACCTAAATTTTTTGTTCTGCGCTCCTGGCAGTCTTTGAGATCATCCTATGACCTCTTCTTATTTCCCTCTTGGAAAATTGAAAATTCCTCACTACCCGCCTGACAGTCTTTGAGATCTTCCAGTGATCTCTTCTCCTCATCATCATTGAGACTTCTCCCAGATTCTGGTTCACACACATGAACCACTTCTTCTTTAATCCTAAGGTCTTCCACATACCTCAACCATTCCCTCAACATATTTCCCTTCCTTCGAGCCAATAACTCATTGACTGGCCATTTCACTTTCATTTTCATGGGCCATTCATATACCCATCGTGATTTTTCATCCTGCTACATTTGAAATGAAAGCTCCTCCATCCTTGCTCTTATCTGGGTGAGTTCTTTGTTCATCTCAACCTTTCTCTACTACTGGTGGTTCTTCTTTCCACTGTGTCCATGGCCTTCAACAACCATTTTCCTGTTCTTGTCTACCCTCCTGGAAAACTTGTTGTTGTCACTCTGCAACCATGAGTGCTTCCAGCCTTTTCTTACAGTCGACCTGACTGTCTATTTGTTGCTACGTCCTGCAACAATCTCTTCAATAATCTTCATCTGAAATATATAGACGAAGTCCTGCTCTGATACCACTTTCTGCACACCTCCCGACCCTTGGGACGAGAATCCATATAGGATCGTTCTTCTTTGAATATGTAGAACTGAATTAGTTCTTTCAGCCCTCACTGGAACCCCACGAATTCGATCCGCAGGTCCCTCATGAAAACTCCACCGTCACAAGAAATGCACCAGGTGTGAGTCTTCACCTGTACATAGCCACCAGATATGACTGTGACCTTTTACGAAAAGGGATTTTGGGTTTCGCGACTTCGGGAATCCTGAAGTCGCAAGTCTCTTGACTCTTCAATCCCCAAAACCCGAAATGCCGAAATGCCAAAATTTTAGTTCTATGTGACTGCGTCCTCCTTGACCACATCCCTTCTCCAAATACATGTCGTGTTTTGTGACTTCAATATTTTCAACACCAAGAGCCTTGACTCCTTGTCATCTAAAGTGCTGAAAAGACAAACCTCGAAATGCCAAAATTCCACTCCTGTGGGAGATCAATGGTTGTGAGCCTCCCTTGATCCGATGGCTTATGTTCTTTTGGGATTTCATGGGTCAAGAGTCCCAAATCTTTCCCTTTGTATCTCTCGGTAGCTGAAACGTCAAAATCTCCTTTTGGAGATTTCCCGGAAACCTTGACCACTCACCACGTGTCCTCCTGTGGACGATCACAATGCTTTCAGGATTTCGTGAGTCAAGACTTTTTGTCTCACGACTCCTTCTCCTTGAACTCCTAGTATCTGAAACCTCGATGGCTTCCATATTTCTGACACACATCCTCTCAATGATGGATGGTCTTGATATTTTTGGGACTTTGACAAGTCCTTCCCTTTGCATATACGAGGGTTAAACCTCGTGAACCTTCTCCTGGATCCGATGGCTATCGGCTCCTTGCACTAGATCTGTCGGCCCAGATCTGTTCTTCTACTCTCTCTCCTCTTGCTATCTGGACACAAAATAAACGGTCTAGATGTTTTCTCCAGTGCCCGAATCAATGGTAGTTATGCTCTCCTAAGCTCATGCTTCTTCCTTCCCCTTGGAAAATTTATTGTTCTAAAAAGGCCTCGGCCTTCATCTTTGCTGCGAAGTTTGTATCCTCAACTCCTGCCTATATTCTAAGGATGTTGTCCCTCCTGAGATTTGTCGACTCTGAAACCTCAAAGTTTTCTCGACCTCTGCACTCCTTGTAGGGTCCCTGCACACAACTGTGTTATCCGTCCTGAGCTTGGTCAACTCAGAAACCTTGAAAGTTTTCTCAATCTTCTACTCCTCTCGGCTACTGCTCTATGTGCAAAGGCACTGTTCCTCTTGAGCTTCTAAACTTGAGATAAATTCACTCTGAGCACACTTCTTTCACTATTCCTTTTGATCTTAAGAACTCGAGACAAGTTCTTATTCGCACACTCATTCTGCTGCTGAGTTTTTGGATAACTCAATTCGAAGTATTTATTTCAAAGAAATGCTTCACACCCTCCTGGTGTTCTTCTACTCGATGCACACCTTGCAGAGACTTTCTTCACAGAGTGTTAAATAACTCTGTAGGTGCCTTCTCCTTGACACTTCCCTTTCCTTAGAACTCAAAATAGAGTTCCCTAGTGCACTCTATGCACTCACTCAATGCCCTCTTGGCAGAGCTCTATAGAACCTTTAGTAGTTCTGTCTTCCCTGAAATCGAAATAGAGGTCCTCCTGTGCACTCTATGCACTCTCTCAATGCGCTCCTGACAGAGATTCTACATAACCCTCAGTGATTCTATTTTCTCTGTGCCTTTCTCTACACATTCTTCACCTCCAAGGTGTTCAACAACCTTGAGGCTTCTTCCCGAGTCTAAGACTTCCTCTGGTGTGCCCTCCTGACACGTCTCTGTCTGAAATTATGTATAGCTCAGAAGTGCACTCTATGCACTGGCTTACAGAACCCACAGTATTCTATCATGAAACCTCTTGCATGAAGCCACAAAGAACCCAAACCTGAAATCAAAGAACTCTCAGATAGGAAAATCTATCTATCCCTGCAAATGCACATCTAACATACATCTACAACATGTCATAAACACATGAAGACATTCATCAACATACATAGAATAACATGCAGGAAAAACTACTTTGATTGTATTAATATGAAATGCTTCTTTATAATGTCTTCGAGCTCGGACTGTAGCAGAGTTTCGACTCTTCTCTTCTACTGACTCATCCTACAGATACACAGAATATCATTTTTTTACAAAAGAGGGGCTCCTCAATCTCTTCCCTCCAAGCTACCTACTCTCATAAATTACATTCAATTACATTGAATGGTTGTCTAGTCCGAATCGGATCTAGATCTCAGCCTTACAACTATTTAAGGAAACCTTTAACTAAAGCCTATGAACATGCATGGATTTTGGCTCTACTAGCCCTTCAACATTTAATACAATTTGAAAATCGAGAGGGTTTTGCCTCTCTCCTCCATTGAATGCACGCTTTGATGTGCTGGCTAGCTGGCACGTAGCTGGCTTGGAGCGATGCTCCTGTATCATTGTGTTGTTTATTGGAATTGATTCATGGTGTATCGAGTTGAATCACATCCTTACTAAATTTTGATTATGTGAATAGTAGGAGATCGATGGTTCATGGATGATTTCCTACCTATTAATTTTAAGTGTTGAAAATTTAATTGTTGATAGACATACCCAAAATTGTGAAATTCTACGTGATCATTGTCTTGGTTGTCATTTCAGAAATTATGTAGTTACTATTTTGTTTAGATGTGTTGATGTAGTGAATTGGCTCATGTATGGTTCGTAGAGAATAATGTCTTGATATGTTTGGGCCAAGGAAAATTTTCATTATAGAAATAACTTTATGTCTTTGTTGTGTGTGGTTTGTTTTGTAGAAGACACCCACTTTTGTGTGTTATTAAAACCTTTTCAAATTCTTTATTGGGGTGTTTCTGGTGTTTGAGTTTTTTAAGTTGATCACTGGTTGTGCACAAGAGAAAAATCCCTCATGGGTAAACCCCTGTGTATTATACAGGCCCAGACCTAATTCAATTACCAAGATAATTGATAGGAATATATTATAGTCATTTAAAATACGATTTGTCATTTGATTGGTGATTTCCTGTGTAAAAGAATGGGAGACCTTGAGTGCAACCTTTATTTTGCACAGTCATTTTTGAATTGTTGAGCTCTGACTTATTGTTGTCGAATTTGTTTGTGTGAATTTTTTTTTTCCTTTGCCTTGAGAATCATCTAGAAGTAATAATTCATCTTCGTTAGCTCCTTCTGATTTTAAACTTGATTCCCAAGTGTTGTAGTGGATAGGTGTGATATGTTTGTTCTTGTTATCCCATTACTTTTATTTAAATTATAATGAATGATAATTAAGAGAGTGAACAAGGTATAAACCAAATTCGGGGTGGATGTGTTGTGGGATATCCTTGTCACCTTGTGTTTATGATTGGCCTTGTGACTGTCGCATTTAACGGTTGACTTGATCCAGATTATTTTCGGCATAAAATGAGAGCAGAGATATAATAAAGCAATGTACAAAGATATCTCAGATATCCAATAATATAAAAAAAAATGTATCAACGATTCAACCATAAACACAGAGATACAATAATACACAATTTTCTATTAATGAGTGAAAATGTACAAAGACTGTAAAAATACAGAGTGAAAGACTCGCTAAAATGGTGGTAGTTGATCCAGATTATTTTCAGTATGAAATGAGAGTAGATATATAATAAATAAATGTATAGTGATATCTCAGATATACAATAATATAAAATAAATGTATCATAAATTCAACCATAAACATAGAGATACAGTAATACACAATTTTCTATTAATGAGTGAAAATATACAAAGATTGTAAAAAAACAGAGTAAAAGACTTGCTAGAATAGTGGCAGCTTATCTCTGAGAAGAGATTTGTCTGCTACTCGCATTCACAAGAAGATTATTTTACAATGATGCTACAAATCCATTTTTATCATAAATAAAATCCAAAACCCTAGCCCCGGAAGATGAAAATCCAATAGTTTTGTCTACCCTGTTTTGGGTAGTTTGGTGTATCAACTTCCCGGGGGAGTAACTTTGGCATACGATCTTTGTTTGGGGCGCACGATAGCTTGTTGGAAATATATCATCGAGGATATTCATTTTGGGGGTTAAATTAGATCCTTTGAATATAATTAAGAAGCTCGATCCCGAAAAACCTTCATTTAGGCCCTCAAAATGTCCCCGGAAGTTAAAAACTACTAAAAATAGTAAATTACAAAAATTGCCAGGAAATTATTTTGAGCCAGTTGGAAAAGGTGGGTGGCCACCGATATCCACCTAGATAAATCCTCCCTCCTTAGGAATAAATTGTCTCCATTGTGTTGGGTTCCTGGGGGAGAGGGAAAAGCATTTGTTGAATCTTCATATTGATGAGTTGCTTGCCTTGTTGGAGAAGTTGCACTGCTTAGCTTGCTGAAGGTTGTCACAAACCCATGGCTGGAAGGGTTGAACCTTTTTAACATATATAGATACATGATATGCCTGTGTGAAAAAGGAATATTTACACTTTTTTGAAACTTTGTTGACTTGCTTCTATTAGATAGAAGGTGCTTGGGTCGAGGCTGTAGTGGTTACAATATCCTTCTGTTCACCTTTTGAACAGATTGTGAAGAAGATAAATTTTGTAGTATGAGATACTACCTTGCATAATTGTTTAGGTGGGATGGTAGTTGGAACTACCTATGGTATCCTGTAGATATGACCCCCTAGAGTAACAATGACACTGTGGGGTCGAGACTCATATAGAGCATGGCGCTTCCACATATATGGTTGGCCCAAGTGAACATCACAGACATCTAGCGGGGAAACATCACATAATACCTCATCATTGAAGGTATGGATGTTGTATGACAATCGACACTACTGGATAACATGAAGATCGCATCCCTGACGAAGCCACCCAATGTTGTATGGTTGCAGGCATGGAGTTGTTGACAATCCCAACTGTTTGATGACCTCTATTGAAATGAGATTCTTCTGGCTTCCACTATCAATAATAAAATGCAGCATGGTTCCCTTCACCCACATATGTGAATGAAAAAGACACTCCCCCTCTTTAGGATTTGTGGGTTCTTCTGGTTGAATTGTTGCGGTCGCAAAAACAACAGTGGGGTCTGCATCGATGATATATCTTCTACCAATATTTTCTGAATCATATTATGAATCAGGTTTCATCTATTTGTATTTGATATCAGCCACCAATGACTGTTTTGAGCGACATTTATCGATGTTGTGCCAGGGGATTTTGTGGAAATCACACTATTTTCCGGTGTCCTTCTTCGTCTTTTCATGACCCTTCTTTTCCTATGGCTTGGACTGGTTTTCAGGAGACTCTTTATTAGGGGCATCTTTATCATACTTTGGTTGTTATGGATTTGCAAACCCAAACTCCCATTTGTTCTGTTGCTTAAATTTATGCTCAATTTTAACAACATATCGATAAGCAATACCAAGTGATGAGATGTCCAGAAAATCAATTTCAGTTTGGATGTATACATAGAGCCCCACAGTATTTCAGAACCAAATGTCATTTAGAGTCGTTGATACCCAGGCTGGTTTGAAAGGTATGGAAGGTATTGGTTAAATCCATAACTGGTTGGCCCCTCTCTTGCTGCAGTGTTGTCCATCTCATGTACTGGTCCTCATAGTTGCCAACAGGGTAATACTATTCATTTACCGCATCCACAAAAAAATCCCAAGTGGGCTCGGCCCCATATATTCCAGAATACTTTGTGGAAATTTTCTCCCAGTAAGTTTCCCACCAATGTTTGACATGGGGGGGAACCTTAAGGAGTGCGAAGGTGATCTTTTCCCTGTCAGAGAAATTGTGAATAGAGAAATAACCTTCTAGCACATTTAACCATTTTTCTAAGGAATATGCATCTATCTGTCCTTCAAATATGGGAATATGAAAATTAACTTGTACCTTGAAAGGTGAGGTACTTACAAAGTGGCAACTTGATGAAGATGTACTTTTTGTTATCGACAAGCGTTGAAGGATGTGGGAAAAATTCTCCATGATTTCGTCCCTCTGTCGCATGAGAGATTGCTCAAGCAAGAGATTAATAGAAACGTATGCTCTGTCATTTTTATTTTCTTCCACCATGGAGGGTTTATTGGATGTGCGAGAGTGATTTTCTTCAAGAGATACAAGCTCGATACCTAACTTGCTATACTTACACCTCGTCGAGGACATGCAATGAAAAACGATGAAGAGTAGCCTGCTCTGACACCACTGATCCGAATTATTTTCGGCATGAAATGAGAGAGGAGATATAATAAATAAATGTACAGAGATATCTTGGATATCCAATAATATAACATAAATTTATCAGATATTCAACCATAAACACATAGATACAGTAATACACGATTTTCTATTAATGAGCAAAAATGTACAAAGATTGTAAAGATAGAGAGTGAAATACTTGTTAGAATGGTGGAAAATTATCTATGATAATAGATGTGTCTTCTACTCACATTCTCAAGAATATGATTTTACAATGAGGCTCCAAAGGCCTTTTAATCATAAAGAAAATCCAAAACCCTGGCCCCGGAAAATGAAAATCTAGGATTATTTTCGACACGAAATGAGAGCGTATATATAATAAAGAAATGTACATAGATATCTCAGATATCCAATAATATAACATAACTGTATCAGATATTCAACCATAAACACCGAGATACAGTAATACACAATTTTCTATTAATGAGTGAAAATGTACAAAGACTGTAAAAATAGAGAGTGAAAGACTCGCTAGAATGGTGGTATCTTATCTCTAAGAAGAGATATGTCTGCTACTCTCATTCACAAGAATATTATTTTACAATGATGCTCCAAATTCATTTTTATCATAAATAAAATCCAAAACCCTAGCCTCGGAAGATGAAAATCCAACGTTTTTGTGGACCGCGTTTTGGGTAGTTTGGTGTATCAACTTCCCGGGGGCGTAACTTTGGCATACGATCTATGTTTGGGGTGAACAATAGCTTATTGGAAAGGTATCGTCAATAAGATTAATTTTGGGGTTTCAATTACAACCGTTTTCTATCATTGAGAATCTATATCCCTAAAAACCTTCATTTAGACCCTCAAAATGTCCCTGAAAGTTAAAAACTGCTAAAAATAGTAAATTACCAAAATTGCCAGAAAACTATTTTGAGCCAGTTGGAAAAGGTGGGTGGTCATGGATATCCACTTGGATCATGAATATAGACTTAATATTGAGTTTTCTTGGATCCTAAGATTTTATAAGTCCCAATACTTAATTACACTTTTTCGTTGCCATATCGATTCAGCAATCCTCTGAATTAAGTTATTGTCTAATTCCTTTAAGGTTAACAATTAATGAGATCTTCAATTCACTTCCTATTGATTTTAAATCCTACATATACTAATTTAATACATGATATAGGATTGGAACATGTGTTGTTTCAAGGACTGAAATATGCACCAAATTTTGTTGTGTGCCAGATTGAGTTCTGGAATAGAGTCGAGAACTCTCTTGAATTGGAAAGTTGTGAGTTAACCTCCTCGCCTAGGTTCAATCCATTTAAGATGTGAGTTAACATATAATAGCATAATCCATCAATATTCGTAACAAATACACCCATGGAATAAAAGTTCAAATATTTACAAGACATTAATTAGACGAGAAAAGAGTATTTCTATTAAAATGTAATCAACATAAGTGTATGAATCACAAAATTCCATGTCGGCACATTCAAAACCGAGAAACTAAGTCCCTTCTAGCTGGGTCTCCACCACTTCAATCCTCCACCAAAGGAAATCTCATATAAGAGAGACAATGAGGTTCTCCATCAAATAGGGAAGAGCTTGGGGGCTGAACAATATGTTCAGACTTAAAAGGAAAAAGGGATGGAGACTCAATATGAAGTGAATAATTTCTCCAAAGTAACTTTTCTCTAAAATTTAAAATCTTCTCCCCTTCTCCACAGCTTGGATATGGCCCATTTATAGCCTTCAAATGGAACTAAATGGCAGATTCAGAATGTTTCCAGTATATGGAAGGTCAAGGATCATGAATCTCATGACGTGACATGGAAATCCGACACCATTTTTTAATTTTGGGCAGAAAAACCAACGTACATGGGATGTAATGGTGCAACCTACATATACACATGTTGTATAGATGTTAGGGCGTGTATATGTGGTTTTTTTTTTTTTTTATCTCTGAGAATTGCAAAAAGGGACTTCAATCCTACATAGGGAAATGGAAAAGGCCTTATGAGAAAGTTTGCATGGGGTGATGAAAATATTTCTATAATAGATGCCCCATAATGTGTGAGGTCAGAGGAGTATCTGCGATGGAAATTCCTAGAAGTGGAGTAATGGAGACCCAACTGAACGTACTAGTTTCTCATAAGAATATTACATTTCATAATGACTTTGTACACATGGATTCCAATCTAAATTAAACTACGGATCCATGTGGAAATATACGAAATAGTTGTTCATGGCCATGAATAGGCAATACAAATATAGATACATGCCATAGGATTTCATAGTCATGAACAAGGCCCAATGAAAACCATTCTCAAAATCAATTTGAAGATATATATATACAATGGAGTACGATCTAATATCCCATTATCACTGAAGTCATATAGGTACTGGTTCAATGAATGATAGCAACAACTCAAGAAAGATGTGACTATGAATTGATGTCTTCAAGTCTTCTACATGATCCGACAAAGGTGCAAGTCTACATCATGTGAATAAATGAGTTGAGGTCGAACACAATGAGACTTCATTTGATTAACGATCATTAAAGTATACCGTTAACAAATGTGATACAACCTACCGATAATGAAAGTAGGTATCAAGGCACCGAGTACATTCTTACAAGTGTGAATAAAAGTGTTGAGTTCAAACACTTGAAGAATCCATTGATCATGAGATATTGATGTATTCCCAACTGTCGATGGTGAGAGAACCTACCACTAATGACTACAAGCCTCTAGGTACTCATAGGACTCTAGATCTCGTTTCTAGAATAGATGGGTTGAAATCGATGGAAGGAGACCCATTGAAAGGAGACAATTAAGAAATATATCATCATTCAACACAAAGTACAAAGTAGGATCTTGATGATTTGGAGGAACTCGGATGAAGAACATGTTCACAAACCAAGGACTCTGTGCGTCTTTCGCATGCACCAGATGCAATAAGTGCACGAAAAAGACCCTCTAAATAGTAGAGAATAAGGAAAAATGCTGAGAAAGCTGAGGAAACCACCAATAAGGATAATGACATCCAAGACACTACACAAATCCCAATGTGTTAATATATTTCTTATCGTCGATTACAAGGTAAACCCCCCAGTCAGTGACCAGTGAGGAGATGTCGATTGTTGGATTCAAGGTTACCTACCCATAATGAAAGTAGGGCCAAGGTGAATGGTAGGACTACAACTTCATGTAATTATGAGACACATTGAGGGTATGGCTAACATGCATAGTCAAGAGTTCTTAGAAATGAGCGAAACAGGTTGATAGACATACTTTGAACACGAGCATGAGACATATGGATGACTCTGGCAACATAGAATTAATGATGAAATTTTGTGATGCGGGAGGAACCAATCAAACTCTCCATAGGGACTGGAAGAGTAACCAGTCGAGGGAGTAAAATCTAAGTGGCGATATCAGCTTCCTAAGGTCATGCTAAGCCTAAAAGTTTTATGACAAGTGGACTCAAAAGTTTGTGTTCTATTCAAAGGTGACACGACTGCTGCCAACATAAGATAATACTATTTTCTCGCCCATATTTTTTTTGTTTTTTCATAGTCAAATGAATGCTATGATACAGAGGAGGAAATGAGTGTCACGAGTAATCAACTAGTTACAACATTGGAACATACCTATGATCAATGCAAGGAGGTGCATGTCGAATATGGACACTCAGGGGAATGTTTCCTCTTGGGGTATAGGGTGTCAAGATGCAAAGGATATTACCAAGGCTCTACTTGGCTGATGATGAAAACTGATGAGGTGATAGTCTTATAATGAGAAAGTGAGAACCATAAATAGACTCAATATTACAAGAAAGTGAATGAAATGCAATTACAAATTAACGCCAAATAATGTCCTTTTTCATAAATTTAGTCTACTTGGTTTGAAAAAGGGTTAAAATTACACCAAATAGACATCCTTTCAAATCCAATTTACGAGTGTGAAAGAGACAATTTCACTCGACAATCTTTTCAGTTTTTGAGAGAGTCTGAAAAGAGCTTAAATGAGACTCGTTGGGAGTCCCATAGGTAAAGGTCATCATGCTTATGAGTAATAAATGAGGTTCAAACGCAAAGTCATATAGTAGCTATAAGAGACTCCTAGTCCTACGAAAAAAAATATATGCATGGGCACCGATTAGCACAGAGGTTCTAACTAGGGTACCCATGTTAGATAAGTCTCTACCATTCAATAACAACACTTCTAGTTGAAAAAAGAAGATTTTGTGTCGCTACTAAATGGGTTCATACCTAAGGCATACAAATTGCATCTATAGGATAATGCAAGTGTGAAAAACAGAGTGATGACCTATCCTATATGTTGGTCAATAGAAATACCTGCCAAAGTTACGAACGGGCAACATGACACTATAAACCGCAAGAATCCCTAGATAAAACCACCAAAACCAACTCCATCCACTGCATTATTAGTCCACTAGGAAAAAATATTAGCAAAAACTATGTAAAGTGGGTAAACGTTTTCTATAAATAGTCAAAATAACCAATTTTACTATACCATTTATATTTTTTACCCAAATAGTGCATTTTGGACCAAATTGCCCCCTATTTTCAACTGTGGATTGCGGGAGTTACGAGTGACAAAATTGACAATCATCTAGACCAAGTAAGTCTTCTTTCCTTTCTCTTCATTTCTATTGGTTTAAAAGTTTCATTTAGGCTTCAATTATTGAGTATTTGAAGGCGTAAATTAAAAACTAGGGTATACACAGATTGTAAATCATCGGGTCACATATACATATCCCTATATGCGACTGTTATCAAAATAGACCATGTATATGCATCCATATGCATGAATGTGTAAGGTGCAACTCACATACAAGTCTGTGAGTTGAATTTGAAGAATGGTACTGACTCAAAAATTGATTTTAAGCTTGCAAGATGGTGCTAGAGTGGAGAGAAAAAGAGCATCAAGAGGTTGATGTTGTAGTGGAAAGAGATCTAGGGGCCAAAATGGCCTTAAGAATATGTGGGATATATAAAGTTTTGTCTCTCAAAGGCATGAGGGCTCAAGTGAGGCTGCTCCAGATGCTGGTGGACTACTGAAATCCAGATACAGAGGCCTTCAACCTCGATGAGAAACCATTGAGGATTGAAGTAGAGGACATAAACTTTCTGACAGGATTTTCACATCAGGGTGAGGTGGTGAACCTCAAAGGCTGGGGAGTTGGGAGTGGCATGAACACAAAGGACTACATAGCCACACATTGCGTTGCAGGGACCAAGAAGGTAGGGATCTAACTCACGATCAGAGCAATCAACAATCTGAGTCTCAATATCATTGTCCTAGTATTGACACAGATCATAGGGTCGGCCTCATTGCATCAGGAATCAAGGCCACTTATGTTCTACTTTGTGGAGTGCTTGCGACCCACATTTTACGATTGGTGCACCTCATTGTTGGCCAGCATGAAGAGCCAACTAATAGAATGCAAACAAGGTAGAAAGAGGAACTTCAGGTTTGAGTCCATATTATGTGGTTTTTTCTTCGAGCGTGTTCCAGGCTTGGGCCCTAGAGCTAATATTTTTCTGCATGAACTTCGTGATCCAACCATGGCACGGTGGACTGATATGATGAGGCGGTTGGGGGCTGGTAGGGTACCAACACCCTACAACGACGAGTTTTTATTCTGGTGGCATCGACAGGTGATAGCTCTAGATGACTAACCATATGCATGGATTGACTTTAGAGGAGATCCAAACATGAAATTAACACCAAGTTCTTCCTACGGAGACGTAGGTATGAATTTTTTTTTTTGAATATTTGTTTTTTTTGTATTTTTGTAGAAGAAAACAAAAATATTTTTGGATGATGTCAAGTACTAATTAAAACATATATGTTATGCAGATGTGGGTTTGTGACGGACAGATGGACTCCCATGACACTGACAGAGGCACTGGGGGGTTGAGACAGCAGGAGGAGATGGTGAGAGAGTGCTTCAAAACGTACAGGGAAACCTATATTATTTGATGCAAAGAATTCCCACGGTTCAGGTAGAGGATCTACTAGAGGCGATGTAACGGCAGGTGGTAGGTGTGCCACATGCTTGGGTGAAACTCTTCCGGTGTCTTGCAAATGTTGTACTATGTTATCATGACACACATCCGGTGCCACAGGCGTATATGCCGTGGTTATTCTATTGATCAGTCATATATGTATTTTTAGGGTGTGATCCCCAATTTTGTACTATAACACCATATTTTTTGGAGAAATGGAATATAAGATCATTGATCTTAGGCTTTACTTATATTACAATGTGTACATTGGTGAATGTGTTCTTTGCTTTAGTTATGTGACAAATTCCAATCTAAAACATAATTAGCGTATGCATCAAATACATAATTAGAACTTCTAGGTATGTGATGATAAGTAATAAAATTGAAATGTCCTTCCAAAAGTCATACCCATAGGAATCGTTGAAGTAGAGTAAGGTCTCTCACATGGTAATTGTCGTTTAACTAACATACTACTAACTGGGAGTCCAAGCAAATTTCTAAAGAACTAATACCATGTAAAATGACATCGTGTAAAAGCTCTATAATGGTGCTATATTCGACCACATTATTCATTGATGGCCCTAAGAAAACACCACCTGCAGACACCAGTTCACCCTCGGGTGAGTAAACAATCGAAGCAGTGGAAGCCAAGTTCTGTGTATGACGACTAGCCCCATATTCGAATCCTAAGTAGACAAAAGACTCTGTTGACATCTTCCAACCAAGGGAAAACTTGATAAGAAATATGATGATGAATGGGGAAAAGATATATACACTAAAAGACATTAGTATACAAAGAATTACGCGAAATCTTGGGTCTCAAGTGTAATATATTTTCAAGTAGATATTGTTATCACTGTAAATAAATTTTTGACTCCAAGTCTCGAGATTTAGCAGGAGGCTAAATCAGTATAGACGAGTGATAGACTAGCACATGAGGTCACATATAGTGGACAAGGCTAAATCTAGCAGAGGTGTGAAGTCGATGGGACCTGACGGGTTGTGGATCATGGGCATTATCGATCAATGTTCATGGAGCGTATTGGTCCAAGAACTAACATGGAGGTTAATCCTTCGAAAGTGGGTCGATAGGAATACCATGGTTTCGTCTCAAGGGAATGTGGTGCCACTAGATGCATATCGGAGGGAAAAGAGGGTGATCTCGAAACCACTCCATCACAACCTGATGTCACGTGTAAAAATATCATTGAATGTGTCAAATCCAAGGATCACATGTGGAAAGGGAAAGTTGATGGCCAGTCAAATCACCACGGGACACTTGTTTGGGTACTTTTCGTCTGTCTGATATTGGGTGAGCGCCACCAAATAACTTTTTTGAAGGATCATCATTTGAAATCGATGGTCGAACGTGATAAGACATTATCCTTGCAAGGAATTTCATCAGTATCCCATGATTTTCACTCAATGATGATTTTTATTCAAAACATGGGTGACATTACTCTGTTTTGGGCGATTAACGTTTTATTACAAAACAGGGTAACCGCAAAACAAATCAATCGTCTAATTATTGCACAGTTAAGAGAGATAATCTCGTGCTTTCGGAAAAAATAGAGGAAATGGAGAAGATAGATCCAAGGACCTTCAGTGAACCAGGATATTCAAATAATCTAGAAAAGTTATCAATGAAGAAGAAATAAAAGCTTGTTACCCGAATACTGGCAACAAAATTTCACACGAAGCCTGCAGATGAACCATGAGCAGGTGAAGAGGTCAGATTAAATCCTATCATGAATAATTTAATCATTAATGGATATGCACACATGTCCTACATGCAAGATGGCAAGGGTAAAAGGAGCAAGCAACAAAAGATGGAGGTTAAAGCTGAAGTGCTTGAAAGTGTTGAAGAAAACCAACCGGATTGGCTTGACACTTTAAAGGAAGAAATTGCAAACCTGAAATAGATTACAAGCCAAATTAAGTATCTTTCAGGGAAATTTGTGATGATAGCATACAAGTGGCATTCAAGGTGAAAATCTCGAATATTTCATTTTTTTATTGTAACGTTCCCTAGAAAATAGGAGCTCAGTTGTTGTACGTTACTCCTTTCATGGCCACTATCTATTTTTGGAATTTCAGGGAAGATGATCCATTTTGAATTCCCTATGTAATCTATCTATATATACTATAAAAAGGATAAATGAATGTTTGGACTTACCGGAGAGGGGGCTGCCCTTGTAGTAGGAGAAATTTGTAATTTCCTGGGACTGAATTGAATACATATGAAGAAGCTTTTGAAGTCTCTATGAAAATGTTCTAATGGTGGTGATGTGAGTTTTGTCTTCTCTCATTGTATGTATTTCTCGTGTTCTTAAATTCCATTTACACTGTCTTCTATTTAAATTAGATAGTTAAAAGATCATAATTCATCTTATGATGCTCTCGGTTTAAGAAATTTAAACTGTGTGTATTTATTCTTCACTAATTCAAAATTCATTTCAGTAATGCTCTGATATATTTATTTGTTTCCTCCTTCCTCTTACACCCTGCTTAAATACAATTTACAACTCAGATTCATTTCCTCATTTATCCTTTATCCTCTAGGGATTTCTACCATCCAGACATTGTTTTCATTCACTTTAAGAATTTCGACTCCATAGCCCTAAGTGACCCTCTCCTTCCTTGCCAACAACTTTATAAAAACCTCCAAAACAAAACCATATCTAGCCATTGATTTCTAAGGAAATATCAAGTGACATGAGAGAGACCTCTCTGAGTTGAGTAGGCTACTGCCCAGCTCTAAATTTGGTTGAAATAGTTACCTTTGTCATTTGTCTATCAGTCGGACAAAATTTACAGAGTGCTAACATTTTGGCATCATTGTCGGGGACGAAATTGAAAAATTTTCCCTGGGAAAGAGAGAAATGGTTGAGTTCTAAGGTCTGAGAGAATCAGACACTTGGGCACATATTGGTTGTATTCCTACTCTGGTGACTCCAAACATTGAAAAATCGGTTTGAAGGTGATTCCACTGGTAGAAGAATCCAGAAATTTAAATTTTCACCGACGACTCCACTCTCAATGTAGAATCTAGCTTCCAAAACGTCATTGGTGACTCCACTGTCCGAAGATGAGATCCATTGACAGAGGTATGAAAAGGAATCATGGAAGAAAACAAGTACTTAAAATTGGGTTTTTTCCAAGACATTATATTTTTTGTTGTAAACTACCTCTGGTCCTTTCCTGAACATGCTAAACAAATTTTTCTTCACCTACTGCATGCAAATGATGATCGTAATAATGTTGAAATTGTATATCCTCCTCTTAAAATTATACATATATCCCCTCATTTCATCACTGATTTTGATCATAATCTCCCATCTCAGCCATACGATAACCAGAACCAAGTTGATAAGCCTCACAAGACCAAGGATTGTATTTCACCTCCTGTACTTGATCCAACACCTTCCAAGACCCAACACAGATACAAACCCTTGAAATTACCCCACATCCTTCATGATTTTCCTCCAAAGAACTATGAATACCTACCTATGTTTGATGGATAACTTGGTGCCATCATAGCTGAAAAACACGTCCAAGAGTTCAACCATTTTATAGATTTGTTTGAGATTGACCATGACTATGTTTGTATGAGGGATTTCTCTCAATCCTGGAAAGGCGATACCAAACAATGGTTTAAACATTTGCAACCAGGGACAACTATCTCATGGGAATAATTGAAGAGTGTTTTTTCGAAGTTCTAAGGCAAGAAGAAATCTCTAGACCTACAACTTACAAAATTCTATGCCTTGAAAAGGAAAAGCAATGAGACCATTTCCACATTTAATAGAAGGTTTTCCAGTTGTTTGCCCTTGACCAAGTTTTGGGAGCTTCTTGGTCATGTTGACCTATTTTGGGACTTCGATAGCCTGTCGAAGGAGGAGCACAAGTCGAAGCAGAGATCACGGGATCTCAACCCCCTTTTGGGCCCCTTTTTGGGTTTTGGGGAATATGTAATGGGAATGGTATGTTGGCCCATGGGTTTACCCATGTTTAGGCCTATTTTGTAATATATAAATAGATTCCTAGGCTAGATAGAAGTAGTAGTGCATCTATGTGATGTAGGCTAAGTTCCAAGAGTTGGATATGTGTGATCAAGGCTTTGTGCATTCTGTGTAAGACTTGCAGAGCTGAGTGCAAGTCCTTGTGAGAGACTGTAGAAGGCTTAGTGCTGTAACACAAGGAAGAAGGAGCTAGCGAGATGCGCAGATCTTTTGTCCTACATGGAGTAAGGATTTTGAGGCTCTGTTCTTGTAACCAATGGACTGAAGACAATAAATAAGAAGAGTTGGTGGATGTAGCCCCAGGGTGGGCATGAACCACATAAACACTGTGTGATGTGCTTTATGATTTGTGTTGATGTATTTACATGTTACATGCTAAGTGCTCTGATATGTTTAGATAGAAATGCTTATGATTTGTTCTTATGATATGTGAGACTGTTAGATCTGATATGGATATTCATGCTTAGTACTTGATATGCTCATTCTGATCCATTTGGATATGCTAAGTGCTTTAATACTATAGATTAGTGTGAATGCTGTGAAGTTTTGTCTTATAAGTGAAGTGGTTATTGACTGTATATTGAAGAAATGATGGCGCTAAGTACTCTAGTAAGTTGTATAATCAAAGATCTGTGTCCCAACTAAGGTTCTAGACACTTGAGTCCTACAACCATCCCTTCCTCTACCTCGGGTGAGACTTCATCTGCTTTGCAGGTGTTGCCAAAAGGGCCAGTAGTTAGGGCTTTTTTGGTGCATTGTTGTAGCGTTGAACCCTGGGTCTTCTCCTGTGCCAACAAATGGTTCCATTGTCGGGACTTGAACCCGAGTCTCTTGGTTCAGAGATGAGTATCCTAACCAACTAGAGTACAAGGAAACATTTATTATGATTGTCCAAAAGATATTCTACCCACTGAAGTTGCTGCCATGCTCCAGTATGCCATTACTCTTCACCCAGATTTGTCTTTCCTCTTGATGGAAACAAGACTTGAGACCTTACAACAAATTTTCAATGATGCTCAGGAGATTCAACACAATATCCTAGCATGTGAACATATTCAAAGTGAAGGGTTGGGTGTTCCAGGACATGAGAATGAATATGAAAAAAGAACATTTGACTGGAATCTTGAGCATAAAATTGATGATATAATAGGTCCTCTTGAAGTTTTGAATGTAAATCATTTTGCAAAATATTATATCCCACTTATTGAAAGAGAATATACTTATGTAGTTTATGATCCACCCCATGAAAAACATGGAGTTGTTTGTTTCATATATTCACTTGTATATATTCAAGAAGATGAGTTTTCAAATCAGTTTGTTGAGGAGAAGGTTGACGTCCCAAGTTTTTTCTTGTTAGAAAATATTGCAGATGTTGTTGATTTTCCTATATACGATGAATATGATTATGAATATGATGATGATTATGTTGATGACCTCCCAAAACAACCAACTCCATTTCCTCTATCAAAAAATATTCTTTTTTTCAGCAGTGTAATGAGAGAAATCAACCTACATGTCACAGTTACAAAGAAGAAAGTACTGAATCAACTAAAGGGAATTCTTTACCTTTATGATTTTCTTCAATTAAATTGTTGAAAGAAAATTCTAAGATCATCATTGAAGCAAAGGAATGTGTGTTTATGTCAAATAACACTGATTCATTGGAACAAATTCATAAGAAATTGCAACAATCTTCTCATGTGTTTGATGACCCTGTCACTTATTATGTAGAAGGTATTGTCAGTTCCAAATTGTAGCCATTGGTCAAAGATGAACCTGAAAATGAGTGTGTTCAACAATCCAAAGAAATTGAAAATTGTGCATATGACAACAGTGAAGAAAATGAAGAAGGTTTTGAATCAAGTGAAAGAACCTTGCCACTATGTTTTTCTTATTTCAAATCACTGAAGAAAAATGTTTATAATGTTTCAAATCATAAATCCTCTAGACATAATGTTGAATATTCAAAATACAGTGGACTTGCAAATGAAAACCATCTTCCATTATTTTTTTCTTCCTTTGAATTGTTGAAAGAAAATCATGAGATAACAAAGGAAACATGAAAGTCTGACTGTAATGGCATTGCTTTACATGAGAAAATTGTTGTCAGTGAGGAAGATCAACAACCTTCATATGCATTTGATGATCATGTGGCTGATTACATGGAAGGTTATTTCAGTTCATATTTTCATCATGTGCTCAACTACCATCTTGAAAATGCAGATGAAGCTGATCAAGAAATTGTTGTTAAAGGTCAGTTTCCTTCTCCTGAAATTAATGAAAACATACAACAAGATTTCCATCAAGACAAAGTATTTAAAAGTTGTATTTCTTCCCATATGAATGATGTGGTTGTTCAAATTATAAGTGTCCTAGACAGAGATGAGGATTCTGAAACTGCATATATGGAAACTTCAAGCAGTGAACAAACAAGTGACATAGAGTTTCAGGAAAGCAACAAAATAGTGTATTCCAACTTCCAATTAGAAATACAAAAAGGAAATGAAGAGGTAGTTGTTTTGTTCGATTCATTTGAAAATAATGGTTTTGAGAATGAATCTATGGGAACAACAGAATTTGAAATAGTTCATGGTGTTAGATTTCCACATTTGCAAGGATATTATGAACAAGAACTTATTACCCTTCATTAATTTGAAAGTCAAAATGATAGTCCTCAAGCAAATGTCCAGAAGGTTAATAAAACCAAACTAGAATGGTTTGATGAATAAGAGGATAGTCCTGGTACACATAATATGGCTGTCATATCTGAATATGTTCAAGGATGTATGGATTTTTTTGTTGATATGCATGGAATATTAGACAATCCTATTGTTGTCATTTCATTTGGAAATGTTCTCAGAACATAAGAAATAAAGCAAGAACAACAAACACTTATGAAAGAGGCATGTCTTTTTGTTTTTGTTCATCAAGAAGAAATGTTTTTTCATGGTTTTCATGACCCTGTGGCATGTTATATGGAAAATCCTAACAGTCAAAATTTAAGGCTTAGGATGAAATGTAAGCTCATAGACGAAGATAATGGCCAATCAATGTCAATATTAGATATGGATTGTTTTACACTAGAGGTGTCTTTTAAGCCAATGTTGTCTTCTGATTCAGGAGGTTGTTACTTCCAACAATCTCAACAGATCTATCGGCCTCTTGATGGAAATCGACAGGGTAAATCACATGAAATCCAAAATGCAGTGGAAGAAGTGAAACATGGCTTTGGTCTTATGCATGTGTTGAAAGATCCATTTGCAATTTTGCTAGGAAAAATAAATAGTTTCAATGTTTTTGAAATTCTAAGATTCAAATTCATATATAACTTCTCAAATGGGTTATCAATGAACATGCTTAAGAGAAAGCATTTGAAAATAAAATAAGAAGTGGGTAAAATGTTGGCATGGCTGAATTGGCATTTTGATTTCACTTGAATAGAAGTACATTTGAGTAATTAGGGTAAGTGGGTGTGAATAAGCTCGTGGGTCGGGCATATTCTGGTTTAGGTCTCCAAATAAAGTATTTTGTCATATGATTAGTAGTGCATCTAGCCTCCATATGAGAGCGGTATGTAGATTTCAATTTTCAACGGATGTTGCTGACAGGTCAAGGTATGAGACACACCTTTTGTGAGAGAAGTTACAATGGATCGGGCACAAGGTCTGATGTTATTTTCTACCTCGCAGGTAGGATAGCATCCCCATTTGGAGCCCATGTTATCACTGTAACAAATTTTTGGACTCTAAGTCTTGGGATTTAGTAGGAGGCTAAATCGGTATAGAGGAGCCATAGACTAGCAAACGAGGTCACATCTAGCGGACAAGGATAAGTCTAGCGGAAGTTTGAAGTCGATGGGACCCGATGGGTCATGGATCATGGGTGTTGTCGATCAACGGTCATGGAGCGTATTGAGCCGAGAAATAACATGGAGATTAATCCTTTGAAAGCAGGCCGATAGGAATACCATGATTTTGTCTCGAGGGCACATGGCACCACCAGATGCATATCGGGGGGAAAAGTGGGTGAGCTCGAAACTGCTCCATCACACCCCGATGTCACGTGTCAAAATATCATTGAATGTGTTAAATCCAAGGATCGTATGTGGAAAGGGAAAGTTGAAGGCCAGTCAAATCACCTTGGGACAATTGTTTGGGTACTTTTCATCTGTGTGATTATGGGTGAGCACCTCCAAAAAACTGATTCAAAGGCTCATCATTTGAAATCGATGGATGAACGTGATAAGACGTTATCCTTGCAAGGAATTTTGTCAGTATCCCATGATTGGCACTCAATAACAACTGTCATTCAAAACATGGGTGACATTACTCTGTTTTGGGCGATTAATGTTTTATTATAGAACGGGGTAACCGTAAAACAAATCATTTGTCTAATTATTGCATAGTTAAGAGAGATAACCTCATGCTTCTGGAAAAAAAAAAGGAAATAGAGAAGACAGAGCCAACGACCTTTAGTGAATCAAGATATTCCAACAATCTGGCAAAATTATTAATGAAGAAGGAAGAAAAGCTTGTTTCCCAAATACTAGCAACAAAATTTCACATGAAGCCTGCAGATGAACCAAGAGCAGGTGAAGAGGTTAGATTAAATCATATCATGAAGGATTTAATCATTAATAGATATGTGAAAAGGTCCTACATGCAAGATGGAAAGCGTAAAAGGAGAAAGTGATGGAAGACAGAGGTTAAAGTTGAAGTGCTTGAAAGTGTTGGAGAAAACCAACATGCTTGGCTTGATACTTTAAAGGAAGATATTGCAATAGATTACAATCCAAATTAAGTATATTTCAGGGAACTTTGTGATAATAGGAGACAAGTGGAGTTCAGGGTGAAAATCTTGAATATGTTAGTTTTTTGTTGTAACGTTCCCTAGAAAATAGGAGCTCAGTTATTGTATGTTACTCCTTCCATGGCCACTGTCTATTTTTGGAATTTTGGGGAAGATGATCCATTTTGAATTCCCTATGTAATGTATCTATATATACTTTCAAAAAGATAAATGAATGGTTGGACTTATTGGAGAGGGTCCTACCCTCGTAGCAGGAGAAATTTGTAATTTTCTGGGACTGAGTTGAATACATATGAATAAGCTTTCGAAGTCTCTATGAAAAGATTCTAATGGTGATGATATGAGTTTTGTCTTCTATCATTGTATGTATTTCCTATGTTATTCAATTCCATTTACACTGTCTTCTGTTTAAATTGGATATTTAAAAGCTCAGATTTCATCTTATGCTGCTCTTGGTTTAAGAAATTTAAAATGTGTGTATTTCTTCTTAACTAATTCTAAATTCATTTCAGTAATTCTTTGATGCAGATATTTGTTTCTTCCTTCCTCTTACACCCTGCTTAAATACAATTTACAACTCAGATTCATTGCCTCATTTAGCCTTTATCCTCTAGGGATTTCTACCGGCTAGTCATTGTTTTCATTCACTTTTATAATTTAGAATCCATAGCCCTAAGTGACCTTCTCCTTCCTTGCCAACAACTTTATAAAAACCTCCAAAACAAAACCAAATCTAGCCATTGATTTCCAAGGAAATATCAAGTGACACGAGAGAGCCATCTCTGAGTTGAGCAGGCTAGTGCCCAACTCTAAATTTGGTTGAAATAGTTACCTCTATCATTTTTCTATCAGGCGGATAAAATTTATAGAGTGTTAACAGAGCCCATTCCTGGGCTCAGTGAGCATATTCCCTTCATAATATTCTAATTCATAGGATCCTTTTTCTAAGACACGTCGCATGATATAAGGACCATGCCACATGAGGTTAAAATTTCTTGGCACCAATGGTTCTTTGGCTTTGTCATACAAGACGACTAAGTCTCCCTCAAAGTATTTCCAAGGACAAACATATTTATCATACTGGACCTTGACATGTTGTTTATTCTCTTCGATAGTCGTAGAGGCATCTCGATGTTGCTCATCTAGACTGTCTAGGTGTACAAGGCATTGTTTGAGATTGAAAGCGTCAGGTAGGAGCTTAACTTCCAATATAAGAGAAGGGATTTCAAATTCAATAGGTAGGATCGACTCCACACCATGTATTAACTGGAAAGGAGAAAAACCGGTGGAAGTTTTAATCGAGGTTCGATATGCCCAAAGCGTAGGGCAAAGCGTGATATGCCAGTCAGATTTTCTCTGGCGGACATTTTTTTGCAAAATGGTCTTGAGAGACTTGTTCATGGCCTCTACTTGTCCATTTTCCTAAGGTATTAAGGGGAATAATGACCATGTTTAAAGCCCAGTTTCGATACTAATTATTTCATCGTTTCGTTCTGATAGTGTCTGCTATGATCAGTGACAATATCACTCGGGATTCTAAACCTAGATACAATTTGATTGAACACTAAAAATGTAGTAGTATTACCATTGGATTTAATTGTAGGCATGGCCTCGACCCACTTAGTAAAGTAGTCTATGACCATGATAATATGTTGATTCCCCCAACCAAAGTTGGGTTGCAATCCAAAAAATCCACCCCCCACTTGGTGAAGGGACCGATGATAATGACCAGGTGAAGATGGGTTGGATGTGAGCGCATATTCTTAGTGAACACCTCATAGGGGTGACACTTATTGACTACTTTGACACAATATTTAAAAATAGACGACCAAAAATAATCGGCTCACAATATCTTCTGGGTTGTCGCAAGCCCGGAGAGATGACCACCACAAGCCCCACTATGACAATGATTAAGAACAAACTCATCCTCTTTGTGAGTGAAGAAACTATCCAATATATTATCTACGCATTGATGATACAAAGTTTCATTGACGATAAGGTAATTCTTAGATTCATATCGTATATGTTGTCGATCATCTCTCGAGAGATCCTGAGGGAACTTCAAGTTTTGAATATAGAAAAAAATATCTCCATACCAGGGGTCTGATGACGAGACAAGGAAAATGTGTTCATCCGCAAATGAATCAACATGAATAACATCCTCATATAACCTAGGGAAGTCCGATACTAACTCGACAAACACTATCGATTTCTTGTATTTTGCTGAAGAAAAATCGAGATCAAAATCTTGTAAGATGACATCCATTTATTATATTTCCCCCCTATGATACGCCTAGTAAAGACGTATTGAAATGGATTTACATCAACAACCACAGTAGTTTTTCAAGGCAATATATATTGTCGTAATTTTTGAACTGTGTGTACGATAATCAAAGATAGCTTCTCAACATGAGACTACTTCAGTTCAGGGCTTACTAAGTTTTGAATAACATAGCAAACGAAGTTCTCATGGATCTCATCATCCTCCCAAACTAAAATCATACCAATTGTCCCTTTGGATGTGGAGATAAATCAAGTAATATCTATTGTAGTCGGGAGGCTTCAACAGAGGTGTTGATATCAAGGATTTCTTAAGAGAATCAAAGGATTCTTGGGCTCACTTATATCATATAACCTGAGTGTCCTTCAAGAGATACATGAAACCCTTAGTAATATTGGCATAGTTTACTATAAACCGACGTAAAAAATTATCTTTTCTCTGTAAACATTGAAGTTGACGAATAGTGCACGGGGGAGGCTATCAGAGTATTGTCTCAACCTTTAAAGGATGCACCATGATCATTTTCTCAGATACTAAGAATCCTAGAAGATGTCCTAACCTTACGCAAAAGATGCACTTATGAGGGTTCAAATGGATGCAATAATAGAGACATCTTTCAAAAACTAGTCGAAGGTGGGTAGAGTGATCCACTCTCTTGAGAAAGTGAGCAATGAGATCATCGAGATATGCTTCGACTGTATTCTTGATATCGTGAAAGGTGAAGGTCATGGCTTGTTGGAAGGTTTCTCCGATGTTTTTAAGGTCGAAAGGCATATTCCGATATGAGAAAGTACCCCAAGGACAGATAAATTCCATCTTATGTTGATCTTTGGGTTTAATCTAAATTTGGTTATACCCTGAAAATCTATCCATAAAATAAAAAACCTCGCTTGTTGCACACTCATCGAGAATATAATCAATGAAGGGTGTTGGGAAGTTGTCTTTAGGACAGGCCTTATTCAAGTATCGAAAATCCATCCATACATAGATGTTTCCTTTCTTCTTATTCACAGGAACGAGAGTGGATACCCATTCAGTCGAGGGAACTAGGTAGATAAATCCAACATTAAGCAGTTTCTCTACCTCTTCCTTAATAACAGGGGACTTCCTCGGATTGATAGTTCTAATTCGTTGTCGAATAGGTTTATCATCCGGGTAGGGTTTAATCTCATGTTCAAAAATTTGAGGGTCGATTCCTAGAATCTCTTCATAAGACCAAGTGAATACATCACAAAATTATTTGAAGAGCTCGGTGTAGATCAGAATTTATTCTGGAAAACAATCTGCACCGATATATACATTTTAAACCTTACCAGGAATACAAGAGATATTGATCGTGATTGTAGGAGAGATACTCGCCATGTTTTCTTCAACATAAATACCATGTGTAAAAAGTGGAACTATGGCGTTACTGACTATATCTCTCAAGTTAGATCTAAAATCATCTTGTACAATTCAAGTAAGATCTGGGAGGAAATAAGAGTGATGGTGCATATCATCCCATGGCTTATCAGAATGATTCATGGCCTCTATGATTTCTTCATCTGAGGGTAAAGTATCATCGAGGTAGTCATGTGAGCGATATGATGAAGTGGCCCATACATTCTTAAGAACATGATCCTCCTCGTATCTGCAAGCTGACATGATCTGGGTCGGAAAAAGAGTCTAGAATATCCTAATATGCTATATATGTCACTGACAATGGCATGGCCACTCCAGTATGTGACTAACCTTCATAAGATGTAGTCGAGGAAGGTAGGGTCCAAGGATCATTAAAATATGAGTTATGAAAATGAGCATACCTCATTGACAAAGTAGATCTACTGGACATGGAATAGATATGATGAATTGGTGCCACAAAATCAAAGGTACCCATAAGGGATGAATACATTTTGACACCAACATTCTCAGTTGTCGGCTGAGAATTTTTGATCATAGGGATCGATGGTCCAAATGATGCATTGGGGATAGCGTATGCAAAGGATGAATGATCGATCATCATGATTTTCCCATCGTGAGTAAAACATAAAGTACAAAAGACGAACGATACGACTGCAGTCATATCATAAGTCCATTTACTTCCTAGAAACAAGTTGTAATTGAGGGGTACATCAACCACCTCGACATCCACTTCCACTGTCTTCTCACCTAATTGAACCGAGAAGGTAGGAAGAATACCGTGGGGATGGAAAAAATGATCATCAAATGAAGTCAACATGGTTGGATATTGAGAGAGGGTCAGAGAGCCATTATCTTTCCAACAGGTTAAGGACATCATGCATGTTGCAACGCGTTCATCAATAACAATACATTTGATGGTATACTTTAAGTAATCCAAGTGGATTTGGAAAGCCACATGGTAAGGCAAGTGAGGCTTCACATATGTGATGCCAAACTTGATAACCTAAGAGCCACAGGGGTCTAGATCTCCTAACATAGATAACAAGGCATTTTTCTGTGAAGGACACGTCTGGAGTACCTCCAAAAGCGACATCGCGCAAGGGGTTTGACCCAAATCCTCAACAATAGAGTAATTATAGGAAGCTATAGCATTAGGGTTGTGCGTAGAGCATTTGAGTACTCCTTTAGGAATATAAGGCAAATGATATAGTTTTTTTATCTATAAATGCATCTCCAGTGGAGGAGGAGACTCTATACCTGGAACAATCTATGAAGAACTGTAATCGTGAGACCGAGTGGCCACATTAACCTGAGACTTGATCATATTGATGGATAGACGGTCACTGTCTTGTGCCGGTGGGTTTTGACTTCCACTCACTGCATTTCTGGCATTAGAGGAGCTTGAGGCCATGTGGTGATTATGTAGAAAAGGATTAGTTAGCACAACGGGTAGTAGAGATAAAATCCTTGCAGCTTTTGCAAGTTTGGGGAACAAGTGGGTAAGGTGATAATTTGTGCAAAGCTTGCAAGGAAACTTCACCTTTTTCCTTTCTTTCTTTCCCTCACTAGAATTATAGTTCGATTTCTCATTTTTAATGTTTTCCTTGGGTTTATTATTTTTCCTCCCACCCTTATGATTGCTACGACATCCTTTCCTTTTATTCCCGCCTGGTTGCTAGTTACCATTCAGGTTGGTATAAAATTGCACAGAATGTACGTCCATCAAATGAGTGGGAGTGGAGGACACAGAGGAAGCTTTTCCTCCTATAGATTGGCTTAGAGAAAACTATTTCAATAGGATTTTCACCAAGTCTGTAAATTTAACATTTGCGGAGCCTACAATGCCATCGACACGAGGCTCGGGATTTTGTCTAGGGTTGTAGATTGACCTTGGTGTATTTGGAAGAATTTCATATATCCCAGACTGAGCATATATAAGATCTAACTAATGGGACTTAAAAGTCACTTCTTCCTCAGATATAACTCTGAATGTAGAAACATCCTTCGAAATGTAAGGATGTAAAGACTTACAAAACCATTTCAACAGGAATTCTAGAGGAATGTAGGCCTTGATCAATCTCTTCCGTCTAAGCCACTCTTGGATGTGATCCAAGATATGGGTGTCTTTGTTCTGGAGGAAGGCCGACATAATTTCTATGTTGGCATCATAACGAACTGACAATTAGAAGTTGTTGAGGAAGACTAAAAACATATGATAAAAAAATTTGTACCCCCCCTAGTAGCTCTATGTAACATTTCGTTGCGTACCCCATGAGGGTGCGTTGAAACAATATTAAACAAATAGAATCGTCGTTAAGGGAATTAGAAGAGCACCAAATATAGAAAGTAGTGACGTGATCACCAGGATCCTCACCGATCTTTCCCTCAAATTTTGCAATTTCTGAAGGAAGCTTGGTGGGGACAGAGGGCCATGTAGGGTCATGATGCACAAGGTCATTCATTAATATTGACAATTCTGGAAAATTGAGCGTTTACAGAAAAGGGATATTTGGTTGTGGAATCTAGCCCCAAGCTACCGAGAAACATTGTTGTTGGGGAATCGCAACCCATCCAGGGTTTTGGTATGCACCATGGTCCTGTATGAGATTGTAAAACCCCCCTATGAACTGATTCATAATGGGTTGGCTGGGCATCATTCCAGTAGGAATGTTATGACGAGGATTGTAAATCTTTCCCACAATTGGAGTAGCTCCAGGTTGGGGGTTTCCCAAGGTGTGAAACTAACCTCCTCTGAGTGTGAATCTAGAGGATAGAGGTGGGTTCGTCATGCCAAATGTGTTGGTCAGAATCAATGTGGAGGAGGTAGGTGTAAAGGATGGAACATAAGCATAATCTTGTCCACTAGGTCGACTACTCCATCCAGGAGCATTAACAACAGGATTAGACCCGGGGTGAAAAGGAGGTAGGATTCCAACCATAGGAGTCATTTGAGGGATATGAGCATCACCAAACGAGAATGGAATATGCAGAGGAGCCATGCCCCCAAGTCCAATACTATTATTCAAATTAGATGCTGGAATGGAGGATGAAATTTGCGATGTGAAATTCGACATACTATAAGAAAATGGGATAGAGGTCGTAAGGATGGACTAAGTATTGTAGCCCGATGAATGAAAAAGAGACCCAAAAGGGTTCATAACTATAGGTTGAGTATTAACTATATTTTGTACACGAGTGATGATGGGAACCTCCGACACTACAACCATTGTGGTTAAAGGTGTCGACGAAGTATCGTTAACTATAATGGGTATGGGAGTCGAAGGACTCCCAGTAGCTTTCTGACTTGACTCAACACTCATACTTGTATGACCATAAGTCTGGTAGGTGGAGGTGTGTGTACCACATTTGATAACTTTATTCCTTTTAGAAGAAAAAGACTCAAGATGTGGTGGTAATCTTAACAAATGACGAGACCTGAAAGGAAGTTGGTCTGGATCCAAGATGACTCAAGAATTGAGATATAAAAACAAATCCTAAGGCCAACTAATAATCAAAGAGCACACCAAAATAATAAAAATTCCAATATGCACACAAACAAGATAAAGTGGTTGAAAGGGGCCTCCCTCCCTAAAGTAGGTATGCCTCACCCAAGAGGGGCTTGAGACTCCCTGCAAAAGATTAGAGGTATCAAAATCAGTTATAAGAGTCCTCATGGGCTTAACAACCAGTCAATCAGATCCCCTCGAAGAGGTAATCCTCCATAAATTTTGTGTGTTTTCTGACCCTTATCTGACCCAGGGTACCTGTAGAATAACCAGTGGAAGTAATCTATGTGGCTATCTATGTCAAGCAACTAAGTCACCACGATATAACCAATGCATGGGTGAATAGTCGTAAGTTAGGTATACCATATGGGCAGGGTAAAACAAACCTGAAATATCGAAAGTAGTGTCTCTCATAGAGGTAAACGTACTAACAAGACCCCCATATACAAATAGATCCCCAAAAATATATATGATGCTAAGAAGGTATTGAAGGGATATCTCCTCAACAAAATTCGCGTGACCTCGTTCTTAACTCTAGTGTGAGTGGAGCTTCCTGACGTCACCAATTATATAATGGATTTCACCACTCCCTTAGTCAGACACATATGTTGAGTTTAATAGCCTTGAAGAAGTTTGCTCACAAAACCCTATTCCAAGGCTCTAAATCTTAAGCTAGTTTGTGCACCCAGAAAAATACAATCGTTTCTAATCAATTTTAAATTTATCAACGTTACTTTTAGTGGATTTGCTTACTCAAAAGATGTGGGCGTGAAGCTGATGATGTTATGACTCAACAAGTAAAAGAAATGAATATGAATATAATGCAAAGTCCTAACTTCAATTCCCAATAAATGATAATCATTTTAAAATGAAATTTTCAATTGAATTCTACAAGTTCAAATAAGATGCAATATTTCCATACATGTACTAAGATCAACAATAAGAACCTAAAAGATCAAATGCCAACAATGCAAAATGTATGTTTTTTTTGTATTTTCAATATAAAAGAATGAAAATGAAAGGAATGAACAACAACTTGATATAAAGACCCTAATGTATGTAAACAGAGACAAACCAAGTACAATATCAAGAAGCAAACACCCAGCCCAAGATGCAAGGACAACCAATGAAAATGATGATGAGAAAGAAAAATCACCCAAAAATTCAACCAAAGAAAGGTTTCTTATCACTCTACAGGCACTTAGCAGTCATGAAAGAGACCTAAGAAGACTCAACAACCATCAACACTTACCCAACAAATATCAAACTCAACAATCAAGCAAAAAAGGATGATGTACATGACTCTTCAGAAAAAAACCGCATATATATGCCTCCTACAGAACGAAAACTCACGTATGTACGCCTATGTTAGGGAAAAAATCATGTATTTGTATTGAAACACTACCATGTTAAGGATAAGGCCAAGAAACTCAGACTTAAAATGAACAGAGGTTGTCAAGAAATCAGATGACAAGAAACTCAAGATAAACGAGAGCAATCAAAGGAGAAAAAAACTCAAAATCCCGAAAATAAGATTCCCTCCCCAGTATGGTCACCAATTCTGTTACGAGTAAACTCACTCTATGGCATGGGGTAAACCACAATAGATGTAAATGACTGCATAAATCAACTCTAATCTCAAGTAAGCTATGTAAACAAATATTCTAACAAGATAAGATAAAGAGCCTACCTCATCTAGACATTCGATGAAGTCCATCGTTGATCACTTGGCTCAAAGAAATACACCTTCAACTTGTCCTCAAAAACCAAGGTACGTAATAATATGGTGATAATACATAAAGTTAGCACATACAATATCATAATCCATAAATATTCATAACAAATACGCCCATGGAATAGAAATTCAAATATTTGCAAGACAAAAGTTGGATGAGAAAAGAGTATTTCTATTAAAATTTAATCAACAGAAGTGTATGAATGAAATTTTTTTGTGTCAGCATGTTCGGAACCGAGAAACTAAGTCCCTTCCATCTAGGCCTCCACCACTTCAATCCTCCACCAAAGGCAGGCTCATATAAAAGAGACAATGAGGTTCTGCATCAAATCGGGAAGAGCTTGGGGGTTGAACAATGTGTTCAAACTTAAAAGGACAAAGGGATGCAGACTCAAAATGAAGTGAATAATTTCTCTAGAGTAACATTTCTCTCTGAGTTGAATTCTTCTCCCCTTCTCCACAACTTGGATATGGCCCATTTATAGCCTTCAAATGGAACTGAAGGGTCGATTCAAAACCTTTCTAGTATATGGAAGGTCAAGGATCATGGATCTAGTGACGTGATATGGAAAACCGACACCATTTTTTAATTTTGGGACAAAACCTGATGTACACGGGTTGTAATGGTGCAACCTGTGTATACGCATGTTGTGTAGTCGTTAGGGCGTGTATATGTGGAAAAATATGTTTTTTATCTCTAGGAACTGCAAAAAGGGACTGCAGACATGTTCCAGAAGAGTTACCAAGTTTTCCACTCGAAAGAGAGTTGGATTTTACAATCAAATTGTAACCTGGAACTGAACCGATAGAAATAACTCCTTATCGAATGTCAATGTCTCAGTTACAGGAGTTGAAAATGCAATTGAAGGAATTTTTGGATATGGGAATAATACATCCAAGTGTGTCACCTAGGGGTACGTCAGTTATTTTTGTAAGAAAGAATGATGGATCATGGAGACTTTGTATTGAATACCGTCAATTGAACAAAGCGACGATCAAGAACCAATACCCATTTCCAAGAATAGATGATTTGTTTGATCAGATGAAAGGAGCGATGGTATTTTAGAACATTGACTTGAGATCGGGATATCACCAGTTATGGATTAAAGAGGAATATATCCCTAAAATCATATTTAAGATGAGGTTTTGACACTATGACTTTACAGTTTTACCGTTCGGACTGACAAATGCCTTGGGGTATTCATGAGTTTGATGAATGGGGTGTTCCGTGAATACTTGGATAATTTGTTTCAAGTATTTATTGATCAGATACTGAGTTATTCTTGGACGAAAGAAGAGCATGATGAACATTTAATATTGGTACTACAATATCTATGAGAAAACAAATTCTACGGGAAGCTATCGAAATGTTCTTTTTATCAATCGAATATTCATTACTTGGGACATATCATATCCGCTGAAGGTATCATTATGGATCTAGCGAAAGTTGAGGATATTATGGAATAACCTGTATCGAAAAATGTACAATAAATACACATCTTTATGGGTTTAGTAGGATATTACCAACGATTCGTCGAATGTTTTTCGAAGATAGAAAATCTGATCATGGAATTGCAAAAGAAAAACAAGAAGTTCATCTGGACAGAGAAATGTGCAGAAGCATTTCAAAAACTTAAATATCTATTGATGAAAACACCAATACTAAAACTACCCGACATGGAAAATGAAGTATTTCTATGCACAGACACATCAAAGGAAGGTTTAGGCGGAGTTTTGATGCAAGACGGTCGAGTGATCGTTTACATTTCAGGGAAATTGAGAAAACATGAGGAGAAATACGCAACGAATGACTTGTAGTTATTGGAAATTGTTTATGCCTTGAGATTTTGGAGACACTATATGATTGGACATAAATTTGAATTAAGGACAGATCAGTGTGTATTGTAGCATATATTTACACATAGTGACTTGAACGAGCGACAAAGGCATTGGTCAAAATTACTTAGCGAATACGATTTTGAGATTAATTACATTAAAGGAATGATGAATAGAGTGGCAGATGCATTGAGTCAGAGACCACATGTACTCTCGGTAATACCTCTTAATACAAGTCTTTGAGAAAATATTCTAGCATTACAGATAGATGATGATTGGTACAAGGAAGTTAAGGAAAACATTGAACAAGATACCATGATGGTACCAAAGTTTGAGGGATATACATTGGACATTGACATATTGTTTAGATATAACAACAAGATTTATGTACCACCTAATGACGAATTGATAATTTTGATCCTAAGTGAAGCGCATCGATCAATTTACATGGCTCATCTAGGAGTCATGAAGATGAAAGAATACCTTAAGCCTTTATTCTTATAGAAAGGAATGAAAGAAAACATAGTTAGTTACGTTGTGAGATGTTTAGGATGTTAGCAAGTGAAGGATGAACACAGACATCTGGCATGATTATTAAAGCCACATGCTATTCCAGAATTGAAATGGGAGGTCATTTGGATGGACATTATTTTTGGTTTGCCACTGACGGCAAGGAGACATGATTTGATTTTCATGGTAGTTGACACTCTGATGAAGCATGCACACTTTATCCCTATACGTATGACGTATCAGGTGTTATACATAACTAGATTTTTTGTTAGCGAGATTGTGAGATTCCATGGTGTACAAAGAAGGATCATATCCGATCATAGATTGATGTTTATAGGAAGATTTTGGACTAGTTTACAAGAGGCTTTGGGAACACAACTGAACTTTAATACAACATATCACCTTGAGACAGATGGGAAGACATAAAGAATGAACCAAATTTTGGATGATATGTTGCATATGTATGTAATGGACCAACACAAATGTTGGGAATATTTCTTTCCATGAGTAGATTTTGCATACAACAACAACTACCAAAGTACCATCAAGATGGCACTATTTGAGTTTCTTTACAGGCGACCATGTCAGATGTCGTTGAGTTGGGACCTAATTGAGGATAGGGTACTGGTAGGACCCAAAGTGATAGAAGAAATGGAAGAACAAATGAAATCGATAAGACAGAGGATTAAAGAAGAACAAGATTGGAAAAAGAGTTATGTCGATGCACATCACATTGACCGCAGTTATGAAGTTGGCGATCGATTTTTCTTGCAGGTGAAACCGCACAAGAGTTTGATCAAGTTTGGAAATGGTGCTAAACTCTCTCCTAGGTTTCTGGGACCTTTCGAAGTTGTGGAAAATAAAGGAACCATGGCTTATCGACTAGCCTTTCCCAATTATTTGAGGCATATGCACGATGTATTTCATGTATCTATTTTGAGACATTATGTTAGTGATCCTACCCATATGATTGACATGAGTTCTTTGAAGGTGTTGGACGAGGGTGCTCTCATGGTGGAGTCAATCCGCATTCTGGACCATCACATTCTACAACTACAACGTTAAATAGTCGATTAGGTCAAGGTCCAGTGGGACAATTATAGTCCACATTCGGCTACCTAAGAGGACTAATATGATATGTGTTAGAAGTTTCCTTGCCTGTTTGATAGATTAGACATATAGATCTATGTCAGATACTTTTATTTACAACATTTTATATACTATACAAATTCAGGACGAAGTTTAAAACAAGAGGGGTTGTATGTAACATCTCTCTCTATTGAGCACATGATATCGAATTATTCTTTGAGGACACTTGTGTGCAAGTGATCCGGTTATGGTACATGGTGATTTTTTTTATTATTATGGATTAGTCATGATGATGATGATATGGTGTGACTTATTGTTTTTGATAGATATGTATTGAAATATGTTATTAACGAGTTTTCCCTAAGTGTGAAGGACACTTGACAGATTGTGGATGTCGATGGAATCAATGGGCTACCTTGAAGTCTGGATTGAGTCAGGGAGTGTATTGTGTTGGGTTTGAGTATTCATTTTACGCATATGTGACATATGATTGATTTAGTATGATTATGTATATGGATCAGTGATAGTGTTTTTTCAATTGATGCAGGATGACGATGCTTGCTAATCAGACTCACATAAGGAGTAAAGGGACCCTACACAGAAACCAAATATTAAGGAAGAGGTGTGGAAGTGTCCTTGTCACAGCCTACTAGCACTCTTGTTGTGGCTCGAATTGTAGGTTAACGATTACCTAGTTTGATAGGTCCACGATTTCTGAGGGGAGACTGAGACAATCATTCATGAATATTTATAAGGGCATGCAATAAGGAAGAGTCCTTATTCCTTATAATCCCTTAGTCTCTCACAAGGTCTCTCAAGGGGAGTGTGAACTCGAAGGGTTGGACAAAATACCAAAACCATTCAAAGGAGAGTGGCACCCTTGGAGCACAGAGGTGCACCTTGAAGGGCACGTCACGTAATTTAAAAACTTGAGTCAATAAATCTAGGTGGCCTAAAAAACATTGAATTGATTGACCTTGTCGGATTAAAATAATTAATTAAAGAGTGAATCTATTAATTATTTATCCCAATAAAAATCTAAGCCTAATTCTAAAACTAAGTCTAAGTCTAGGATTAGTTAGGAGACTAAATTTAATCTACAAATTTAATTAAAATAAATAAGATAAATCAAATAAGGAAAAATGTAAATAAATCTGAAGACTAGATAAATTGCACATGTGTGCATGAAATTAATATTTTGGATTTTTAATTTATAAGAAATAATAATATGAGAGAGTAGGAGAGCACTTGGAAAAAGAATCTTGAGTCAATCTACCACTAGTCTAACTAGAAGAAGACTCCTAATCAAACTCTAACTAAGATCTAGTTAGTAGACACTCATTAAATCAGAATTTGGGGAATAAGGGGCCAACTAAGACATAAAATAGGAACACATGGGAGGATGCGATGGAAATTGAAAATTTTAATTAAAATAAAATTAGTAATTACTTGTGCAACTTGGGAAGAGTGTGACAAGTGTGAGGGTGAATAATCCTAATTTATTTAATTAAAAGGTTAATTAAAATGTGCATGTGGACATGTGTCAAGAAAGAAATTTATATAAAACAAATGGTCTATATGAGAAAGGGATCACACTTGTTATTGGTAAATTTATGCTACCAAAATCATTTTGGGACTGTGTTTTACTTGTGAGAGTTGGGAGACCAAGTTTGAGCATAGAGTGATAGCTCTTCCTTGAGAGACAAACTTGGAGCTATAGTATTTCTAGCTTTTGTGGATGCCCCCTTTGCGGCTTGGGGGGCTAAGGGGGAAGAAGTGTACCCCTAGCATTGGTTGGGAGGTACTGCTGAAGTCTCAATGATTAGAGAGCGGGAGAAAGGAAGGAACGCCAATTGCTAAAGATCATATTCAAGACCATCTTCATCGGTTACAGTATTCCTATTTGAGATTTGTAATTGTAATAAGTTTAAATTGTATATATGGTTTAAGAAGTTGTATAAGTTGTAATGTATTTTTGATATAGAATTGATAAGTTCCTCATTAGTTTTTTTGAATCCTAGGAGTGAATTATTGGTAATTTTGTAAGTTTAACTTGAGGTGATTTCTAAAATATATTGGAATCTACTTGGAAATTTCTTCTTATATACAAGAAGTGTTGTGTTATTTAGACTTCCATATGAAGGCTCTGAAATTTTAATTCTCCTTTATGTTCCTGCGCTAGGAATCAAATCTTGTTGTGTTGTTTATTGGAATTGATTCATGGTGTATCGAGTTGAATCACAACCTTACTAAATTGTGATTACTGTGAATAGTAGGATATCGATGGTTCGTGGATGATTTCCTGCCTATTGATTTGAAGTGTTGAAAATTTAATTGTTGATAGACATACCGAGAATTGCGAAATTCTACTTGATCACTCTCTTGGTTGTCATTTCAGAAATTAAGTAGTTACTATTTTGTTTAGATGCGTTCATGCAGTGAATTGGCCCATGTTTGGTGTGTAGAGAAGAATGTCTTCATATGTTTGGGTTGGGTAAAATTTTCTTAGAGGAAGGATTTTTTGTCCTTGTTGTGTGTGGTTTATTCTGTAGAAGACACCCACTTCTACGTGTTATTAAAACCTTTTAGAATTCTTTACTGGGGCGATTCCGGTGTTTGAGTTTTTAAAATTGATCATTCGTTGTGCACAAGAGAAAAATCTCTCGTGGGTAAACTCCTGTGTATTATAGAGGACCAACCCCAAGTCTATTACCAAGAGAACTGATAGGAAGCTATTACATTCATTTAATATGCGAGTTGTAGTTTGATTAGCGATTTCTTGGGTAAAAGAATGGGAAACCTTGAGCATGCCCTTTATTGTTCTCAGTCATTTTTGAATTGCTGAGCTCTAACTTATTACTGTCGAATTTGTTTGTGTGAATTTTATTTTTCCTCCGCATCGAAAATCGTCCAGAAGTAAGAATGCCTCTGCGTTAGCTCCTTCTGAATTTAAACTTGATTCCCAAGTGTTGTAGTGGATAGGTGCGATATGTATGTTCTTGTTATCCCGTTAGTTTTATTTAAATTCTAATGCCTGGGAATTAAGAGAGTGAACAGGGTATAAACCAGATTCGGGGTGGATGCATTGTGGGATCTCCTTTTCAACTTGTGTTTATGCTTGGGATTGTGACTGTTACATTTAAAAGTTGACTATAGAATTAATATTGAGTTGGATTGGAGCCTAATATTGTACAAGTCCCACTACTTAATTACACTTGTTCGTTTCCATGTCAATTCGACAATCCTCTGAATTAAGTTAACAATTAATGATATCTTCACTTCACTGCATGTTGAGTTTAAATACTAGAGATACTAATTTAATACTAGATTTAGGATTGGAAAAGGTGTCATTTCAAGGATTGGAATAGGCACCGGATTTTGTTGTGCGCCAGATTGAGGTCTGGAACAGAGTCCAGAACTCTGTTGAATTGAAAAGTTGTGAGTTAACCTCCTCGCCTAGGTTCAATCCCTTTAAGTGATTGTTGATTAATCCTAAGGATGGTTTATTGATGGGATTTATGTAGTTGTTGCTGACAAAAACTTACTGTAAAGCTCCCCTTGTGAAGATAACCCTCAGATTAAAAACTTAGTTTATAATGAGAGTGTTAGAATATTGGATGTGCTCGTTCAACCATAGACAATATAGAAATATTATCACCCAACCATAGGCACTAATGCCACCCCCAAGCACCTTGACCTTGTCAGAGAGAAGAATTTCCGACAACAAATCAATAGCCAACCAAGGCTAATGCACCAAGCAAGGATAACCAAAACCGATGAGAGAGTCCAACCCAGAAAAATCGAAAATGTAGATTGTAGAATTGTTGGCAGCAACTACTCCTAAGAATTGCGCACAAACTGGCCTTCTGCAGTGTGCACAAGTGTAATTCTACAGTTTTGAGAATTCTGGCTAAAATGAAGACTGGCCTCCTATATTTATACTGCTTCTTCCAGACTGCTTGGGCCGACTTATCATTCTAGGTACTAATTACTTAGTATATAATATTTCCTTTAGCCAACTTCTCTTCTAGGGTTATATCCAAATATTTTCTTGCTTATGGAATATTATAATCTTTTCAAAGGTCACAAATAGAGTTTAATACCTCCCACAACTACCATAATATCAAAACTCCCTCCTAGCTAGGGAGATATAACAAATAATGATCTTGAGCACAAACAAACCATTCAATCGATAGCATCATTATAGCCATATAGGATAATTAAATCACAAGCACCGTCATCGTTATCCAACTGGATAATCTCCATGACAAATAGTACAATGTCAACTTATAGAACACAACTGTGTCTATCCATAATAGTATACAACTACTCAATATGTGAAACATAGTCACAACCAGTAGAACATATCCACCACAATAGCATACCTCTACTGTCTAGAGACATACAGTCTCCATAGAAATCATATCATCTCATATCAACCTGCAAAGAAACAATATCATGATATAACTAAGTCATCTGGGCCATTCTTCCACTCCCATCTGTGAAATCTGGAAGAGCATATTCCCTCAGAGAGTAAAACATCAACAATGGGCTATCTAGAATATTCTTCTCAAGCATGGAAGAATAACTATCCTGATTTCTTAGCCTAGACCATTCACCTATCTGGGCCATTCCTCCAGCACTAGGCAAAGTGCGATGTGGAGAGAATGATTCTGCCCTAGGGAATGTTTGTCCCTGATTGATGAACTTGGACCATTCACATATCTGGGCCATTCCTTCGGCACTAAAAAAAGTGCAACCTAGAGAGAATGAATCTTCCTTAGGGAATGACTATCCAGACCATTTCCTAAGGAAATGACTGTCCTGCACCAACCTCCAAAATGGACCATTATTTGAAACTGCTCACAATTGTGAGATTTGAAAGAATGACTATCCGACGAGGTGGACTAGTCTTATTGACCACTACTAAGAGTGAATTTCAATAATAAATACTGTCCTAGACCATTCCCCCATAACAGATACAAGGGGAATCACTATTTATGGTACATCAACAATCCATCAAACCATTTTCATTATGAAAATGATCGTTCAATCTGGACCATTTTCTGAACTGGAAAGGAATTGCCCATCCTGGACCATTTTTCAAAATTGAAAAATAATTGTCCTTAAATCAATGATATGTCAGTGCTCCCTCCCAACCTAGAGAGCCATCTCTTCCCTTTCAACTAAGGGAGTTATTTCCATGATCCCTAATTCGTCTCGTAAGTATGAAAACTTTATTCTGGACAAAGTCTTTGTCAAAATATATGTTGTCTTCTCATCTGTGGGGATACACTGGAGCTTCACTTCTCCTTCCTAGACTTTATCTCGAATAAATTAGTATTTGATCTCAATGTTTTTTGACCGTTCATGAAATACTGGGTGTTCTTATAGCCTTATACAACTCTGATTGTCACAGTGTATTATGGTCGAATCTAGAACCTGATCAAATAATACAGAAATCATATTTCTCAGCCATACCGTTTTGTACATGCCTCACATGCTACGATATATTTTTCTTCTATTGTGCTGAGTGTGATAGAATTTTGTTTCCTTCTGCCCCAAGATATCATAGTGAAGCCTAAGCTGAAACACATCTCTGAAGTAATCCTTCTGTCTTCTGCACTTCCTTCCCAATCTAAATATGTGAATATGTGAAGTTGTATATCACTAGATGTGGTATATCTTAAACAATAGTTTAGTGTTCTATGAATATATCTTAGAACATGCTTTGCAACTATCCAATGCTCATGTCTGGGTTCCACCTGGAACTGGATTAGTGTGTTTATGACACAGAAAATGTATGGTCGAGTATTTACTAAATAAATCAATGACCCAATCAATTGTCTATATAGGGATGGGTCTCCTGGATCAGAATCTAAGTCTCTTACATTTCTTATATCTGTGGTCATATGAGTGTCCATGGATTTGCAATCCATCATTCCAAACTTCTAAAGAATATTTACTGCATACTTTCCTTGTCCAAGGAATACTTCACCACACTTTTGCCATACTTCTAGTCCCAAGTAATAATGCATGAGACCAAGATATTTCATATCGAACTTAGAAGTTAGTTCCTTTTTACACTGGATGATGAGAGACTCTTCACCAGTCAAGAATAAATCGTCGACATGTAGCAGTAGAATCACATGTGCATTGTTCACGACTTTGTAGTAAATATTTGGAACTTCATGACTCTTGGAGAAACCAAGTCTCATTAGATAGTTGTCTATTCTAGCATACCAAGATCTTGGAGCTTGCTTGAGTCCATATAAATCTTTCTTTAGTCTACAAACATGAGTGTCTATGGAATGTACTTCAAATCAATGAGGTTGTTCAATGTATACTTCTTCTTCGATTTATCCATTGAGGAAAGTTGTTTTTACATCCATTTGATGTAAAATACATCCCATGGAAGCAACAAGAGCCATAATGGCTCTAACAGAAGTATATCTAGAAACATGAGTGAATGTTTCACCATAGTCTTTCCCCTCCTTCTGGGAGAACCCTCTAGCTACGAACCTTGCTTTATATTTGTACAAGCTTTCGTCTGCTACATGTTTGATCTTCTATACCCATTTTTAAGTTGCTACTGATTTTTGTTTAGGTCTAGGAACAGTTTCCCATACATCATTTTTCATGATGGATTGGTGTTCTTCTTGTTGGATTACTGAGAGGGGGGTGAATCAATAATAGAGAAATTTAATCCTTTTTAGCCATATGATCCAATTGTTATTTCAATGTAGCATTATCATCCAATAACTGCAGAGTAAATAAGCAATGAACAATCATACACATACATAATACACCAGTGTTTTACGTGGAAACCCAAAGAGGGAGACAACCACGTAATGTTTTTTATTATATGTATTGAATAATTACATTCATTTGGAAGCACCAAATTCCTTTGTTTTCTAGCTGCAACTAGAAGGAGGCTCCAACCCCCTAGTTTCTCAGGCTACAACCTGAGGGAAGCTCCAACTCCCCAATTCTTTGGCTACAACCAGAAGGAGGATACAACCCCCTATGTTCTCTGGCTACAACCGAAAGGTGGCTACAACCACATGCCCTTGCCCCATCCAACCTCCCCCACATATAAGTAGAATGATGGAACCACTATTACACTATCACTGTGAGATATATTGCTATAAACCTGTACCAATCAACCTGCACCAAACAACCTATACCAATAACCTGAACCATGCATCAAACTCTACCTCAACCTGTACCATCAAAAAGTGCATCAACCATGCACCAATCTGTAACAAACAACTTGTAGTAAAATTGTACCATAAACAAGTGCATCAACCATGCACCAACCTGTACCTCAACTTGTACCATGAACAAGTGCATAAACCATGCACCAAACCTGTACAAATAACATGTCACAACAACCTATCCAAACAACCTATCACAAAAACCTATCTCATCAATCTTATCAACCAAATCAGATCTACTCACCAAGATCAATCACTGAGACAAATCTCAAAGATGTGCATCAACCAAGCATAACACAACAACTCATAATCATCACCAAGATCAATATGTTCTTCTAATAATATACCAATACAAGTATGCTACATCATCCATAAACCATGTTTCAACAATCCTAATAACAAGTTCCTCCAACCATATACAAAGTATGTACTAATCATGTATCAAATACTCATCAAGATGTACAAACATCATCAACTATACACCTCATGTATGTGCCAACTCATCAACTACTTCTCTAAACCATGTACCCAACATGTGCCTCAACCAAAATCTCTCATCAATTTCATCATCCAAATCTGATTTGTAACTCTGTAATAGACCTGGTGTATATGATCGCATACCTACAAACCTTCCTTAACTTTAACAACAAGAGAATAGCATTTTCATCAAACTTTACTTTAGTCTCACATGACTAGTTTTGGATTAGTCAACAACCCTAACTTGAAATAATCATAAGTATGTACCTATAATGAATAAATATATGAAAGTGATATACAATGTTCTTCAGTGTCATTTATGCAATTCCTCTGTGTTTCACAACTTGGAACCTCTCAGAAAATGATTTATAGCAAAAATGGCATACCTTGTTGAATTATGGCTTATTCTAGAGAGTGAACTTGTAGAGAATGCCCTGCATGAAATATTTGTTGTATGGATCTGAAAATTTTACATAGAATACTACAGACTGTACTCTAACCAACACATTTTTTCTTACTTAAATTGGATCTGTTACGAATAAGTTATGACGTTTTTACCTGAAACACCTATTTTAGACTAGTTTCAGGACTAGCCACAAACTATATTTTCCACGGAGTGTAACTCCAAAACTACAACGACCCACAAGCTGAAATTCGTACCAAATCTACTTGGATATGTTTTCTCAATTACCTATCAATTTCACGGTCTTAATCATTCTATAAAAAACATTATTGCGAAAATGGTGAGATGACCTGTAAATAACATACCTTAGAAAACACCATCAAAATAATTTATCCTCCCTTGAATTTAAGCCTTCTTTACTTAACCTTCTCTCTGAAATTCGGCTTAGATATCCTTTGGTTACCTCAGTCACATGTAGATATTCAATATTCTCAAGTGTGATTAAAATGAGAGAGCCTTGCCTCTTATTTATACTTTCATGTAGCTTCCTCAAGGGGTTACCTTTTAACCATCTTAACCCACTTTCCTTATTTTAGGGTTAACCAACTTCTAACCACTTGTCCAATTAGTAATTTATCCATTAAATTTATTATTTAAATAATTTATTTTGTATCCACTTTGACCTATAGTACACTCATCACTTCACTTTACCTCAAGGGGTTACCTTATAACCATCTTAAACCACTTTCCTTATTTTAGGGCTAACCCACTTTTAACCACTTGTCAACTTAGTAATTTCTCCATTAAATTTATTATTTAAACAATTTATTTTGTATTCACTTTGAATTATAGTACACTCATCACTTCAATTTATTATTTACCTTCTAAAAATCTCTTAAACCACTTTGACTACTTTGACCTTTTGGGGCTTCTAGATGACTCATGAGGGTTCTCCAACTTCACATGCCCATAACTCTCTAACTGTGAGGAGTTATGTGATGTTCCAAATACCACTAGAAATGGAATGCCATGTACTATCCATATAGAATATTATTACCTAAAAATATATCAAAACTCATACCGTTATCCATCAAACAAACTTGGGTCCATTACCCAATCCTCGGTTCTCCAACTTCACATGGCCATAACTCTCTAACTGTGAGGAGTTATGTGATGTTCCACATACCACTGGAAATGGAATGAAATGTACTACCCATATATAATAGTATTACCTTCAAACATATTAAAACTCATGCCATTATACATCAAACAAACTTGGTTCCATTACCCAAACCTTTGTGCTACTGAACTTTCTCCAAGGGTTGACATCAATCACTAAGGGTTGACATCAATCTACAATATCACTCTCCAATGGTTGACATTAATGACAACCAACAATCCATACAAACTGTCCATCAACCTAATCCAACTGTTTGACAATCTCCCCCTTTGGCATTGATGGAAACACCAACATTGATGGCAACACTTAGTCATGATAACATTCATGCTTATACTCCTCATCCATGTTTCTATCTCTCCCCCTTTGAAATCAATGGCAAAGGCTATCTCTCTTTGGGGCTGCTCCCTCTGACTGAACTCTCCTTGGGCTACTCCCCCTGTCTACATGTTGTTATGCTCTCTTGATGTAGGCCCCCCTTCTCTCCTAAAGGTTGCGCGACCTCCCGGTCTAGGATCAATCAAGAAACTAAGTCTGATTGACTCTCTGGGTCTCTACTAGACCCCAAACCCACTTACACAGGTCTTTTCTCCAAAGACATAGGTCGTATGAGACCCATGGGCCCTCTCCTGAGCGTTGTTCAAACCTCAACGCCAAGCAGGCATTAGCTCTCATATGGATGAGCCCTTTCCTTTACGTGACCACAACTGTGACCACTCGCCTGATCAAAAGGCGCATCGCGACTTCGCGTATCAGGTATTCACATGTGAGTTAACCCAACTCTCACGACCTATGAAATCCTGAAAGGAGCCTAGCACGTGCCAACCCCTCTCTCTCCATGACCGCTGGCGGTGACCATGCTTTTGAGTGAAAGGCGCGCTGCGACTTCACATTTCGTGACTCTGGGAGTGATGCTACCTCCATTCCCTTGATAGAAAAAATCATGATGACCTATGATCTATGCTCCATATCTTCCCTTGATCGACGACTGCAATCAAATTGGTGTTTCGCATTTCACAACTTTGGAGTCTCCTTGCCTCCATTCTCCCGAAAGATGAAATTGGGATGGCTCTAGATCCAAGGTCCAGATCTTCCTTCGATCTAATGGTCACGATGTTTTCAGGACTTCACATTTCGTGAAGTCAAAATACTTATCACTTCCGGTCCTCTAATCCCCGAAATGAAAATATTTCATCCTAGACAATCGACGGTCCAGATCTCTCCTGGATCCAACAACTTAGATCAAGTCACAGATTCAGGATTCGTGAATTCTTAGCATTCTGCCCTTTGAATTTTTCAAAGTGTGATTTAGAGAAATGCTAATCGTTCTCCACGCGTCCCTCCTGATGGACGGCTATGATTATCTAGCATTTAGATCAAACGACTGAGATGTTTTCCCCCTTGTGCTTATGTTATCTTCAAAGTTAGAAGATCTTCTGGGTGTTCAAAGGTTTTGAACCTTTACTCCTTCGATGAGTCGGATTCTATTGGCATCCAATTCACATTTTTATACTGTCCTTATAAGCTGCCTACACCAGTGTTTTGCAAACTTTGATTTTCGTCGCAATCCTCGGAATAAAATAACACCATTATTTTATTGCGTTATTTGCACACTTGCCTTTGTTCTTGTTTTCACGACTGCAAGTGTGAAAACTTTGATTTCGAAGTCATATTAAACATCACTGGATTGTTATGATCACTCTTGTCTATATGTTCATTGCGCTTCCAATTTAATTATGGTGATACAATTGGCAAGACCCCAAGATTCTTTACTCATTTGGCATTTTTGTTACTAATATGATTTCAATTTTTATGAGGCTGTGATGATTTGTTAAGGATTGTGATTCAATTGTTGATTTATTGGTGGTTTGATTTCTATGTTCTTTCATCGATTTCTTTGACATATTGGTTTCATGAAAATACATTGACGTGGTGGTTAGACCCTTGGTATAAATCATTTCATACATATTTGACATGATCGAACCCTTGGTGTTGATTTCGAATCATTATTTTGGTTTTAAAACTATGCTAAAACTATTGCTCGCACAAATGTTCGGTCGACTTACCATAGATTTCATTGATTGTTGAATGGCATGGTTTTTAACATATGAAATAATGATTTGAATCGTTATATGCACCGTCGGTTGTACTTATGGAAATGACTGTTTTGCATGGGTTGAGCTAGCTCCACCACCTTCGCACCTTCGATCATTAATGCTTTCCCCTATCCTGGGTTAACTCTGTTGTTTTCGGGTAAGCCCTTGAGCGTTCTGCCCCTGCGTATACTCTGTTCGAAACCTTGCCAGAGCACCCTGCTCACCGTGTGCTCTTGTCTATGGCACCGGTGGTGCGTATAGAGCCAAATGGTAGCCAAACTCTGTTACTATTTGATAATGCCCGTAAGGATTTAGAAAATAGTGGTTGGCTGGTGTTTATTCAAAGGTTCGAGGGTTTCAACCTTTCAGTTTCCCAATAATTCGCCCTCGCCTTTGACGGGTGTAGGGCTAAAGTCGGAGACATACAACTCAAGCTCAATGAGGAATTTTTAAGCTCAGCTACAGGACTGCCAACTACAGGTCAAAGATGGTTCAAAAATTCCAAAGTAGATGAGGTTCCATGGCCATTACTATTCATATCAAGAAAGATTGTTTCCTATGATAAAGGTATGCCTATCACTACCCTCAAACCTAGGTGGCATGATCTTTTGGTAATTGTTAAATAGTTTGTGACCTGTGAAGGTCGGTATGGCTTGGTATTTTTGTATCACCCTCGGTTATTGATGAATTTCATGGGCTATCCTTTGAACATGCCACATTACTTCTTGTGTAGCCTTTACAAGATGTCTAAGAGATTCAAGCACGAGAAGCCTGATAGCAGCCTTTTTCATTACGTCTTGATTAGACTCATTATCGTCCACCATTTAAACCTTAGTGGAGATAATTGGCAAGCCTTTCTATCTAGAAATGGCTTTGTTAATCCAGAGTTTGCTCAAATCGAAAAGGCTGTGGTCAGTGAGACTTTGGTTGGACCGGCCGTGCCACTTCATATCCTTCTACCCCCTGTTAAACCCTCAGTTTGCCCCAACTTGGACCTACCTAATGCCTTGGTTAACCCATGTGCTAAGGATGATATTAAGGCCGTCAAAATACCTGTGAGGAAGAAAGACAAAAATGATACTACTTTCGACAGAAGAGGGAAGAAAAATGCTCGATTGATATCAAGACTTTCTCGGAGAAAGACTAAACAGAACATCGACCAAAATCCCGTAGTGCTGAGCGAGGACTCGGACTCCGATATTGAGCGTTTCCTAGCTGAGGAGTACCCCTATTCCCATGGCCTATTCTCTAAAGAACCCCGTGATTATGTCTCTAACTTACCTCCGTGCCTCAAACACGACCCAAACTACCCAGGAATCAAGCTGCACAAGGAAACCCCTAGTAATCTGAACAAACCCTCACCTGTGATGCCAAAGCCTAAGCAACCATCATGCATCCAATGTAATGCTTGGCTAGAGTGTTATTACACCGACGTTCCCTTATTGCAATCAAAGATCAAATCATTAGAGGAGCAAGTTACAGTGCTGTCAAAAGAAAGAGACAGGCTTCAAGCCAACGACAAGAAACAAAAAAACATCGGTTCAATTGTCTTCAGGAACGTCGAAGCAACAATAGCCTTCGTCAATTCCAAGTTATCATGATCGAAGACTTTTCTTACTACTTAGGTATGAATTTCAATATTAATTTTGTTTTATGAGTTGGTTTATATTAATATAACCGATTGGATTTGCTTTCAATAGCTCTGTTCGTTTTGATTCAAAATGATTTTGTTGCTTTCATTTTACCAAGAAAATTTCGTTATGGATCATGAGTGGGAAATTTGTTTGCTAAACTTGGACACAGCTATGATTTAGTTAATGAGATTTTATTATTCTCAATTTAGTATAAATGATTGATTTGTTTTCGATTTTGTTTGGATTTCTTTTTGAAACAATTCTGTATGGATAGTCGATTGGGTTTGATTTCGATTAAGTTTTGTTTGTTCCTAAAACAATCCTGTTGACTTCAATTTACTAGGAACGATTATGTTTTGGATTGAATCAATATTTTCGTTTTGGATTATGATTGTATTCCACCTGCACACAAGATCTGTTTGCTAAATTCGGACACGACTATGTTTGATTTTGTATCACGATTGTGTCAATCTTAAATTGGTTCAATTTGTTCTTGTTTGATTTGATTCACATAACAATGCTACGTGCCTCGATTAGCACAGTCACTTGCATAATACGATGGATTCAAAGTTAGTTTGGATTTAAACGATCTTGTTAATTTCATTTTGACTCGAAAAATGATTTTGTTAATGGTTGAAGCGACATAAACTATTGCATGAATGATTTGTTTAACCGGTTACAGTTTGTGTCGATTAAAATTGGTTCATGAAAATGATTTCATTGCTTTCAAATTATCTAAGCAATTCTATTTACCCCGAATTGGTGATAACAAATGTTGAACAGAGTGTGTGTATCTCTGTTACCTTTCGGTTGACCACGATTTCGTTTTCTCTCAAATTAGCATAGAAGTTTTGATTTGAATGATTCGTTTGGTTTCTAATTAGCAATCAAATATTTGTTTAATAGTTTGAATATAATTCTTTAAGATTCAAATTGGTTTTGAAACGATTATGTGCTCAAATTAGACCAGCTACAGAATCTCAAGATTCTGTAGCTAGTCTTAAAATTTTGTTTTTTGTTAATTTTACCAATAAAATATCAACTAAACTTGTCTATTCTTGTCCATTTTCAGGTGTATACGAATTTGAATGACCAATGGGCATGCTGTGGAAGTTTGAGAGATGTTTTTGTGATACAATTTTGTTATAGGTTGTTAGCTTGAGTCAGAAATAGAGACTTGGGATATTATCCCCAGATTTTTTGTAAAACTGCTTTGATAATTCCCACAGGGATGTTTTAACCTATGGGAAGTCTTTAAATACTTGTTATTTTGTAATAGACCCATCATCATCACTGTTGGGAGAACCAGACTATGGATTTATGATACAGAATGGGATGAAAGTTGATGTCTTGTAACAACTTTCGCTTTCAATATATCAAACTTTTGTTTCAAGTTTTCTTCATATCAGTTTGCAGTGAATTATCGACTACTTTAGCTATCATGATTCATTGCATGTTGATGTGATTTGATTTATATGTTGTCCATATCTGATCTCTCTTGTTTAAAAATAAAACAATTATTCTGTTTCAGTTTAATGAATTATAGGTTTACCTTTTTCGTTAAATGAATCATTTTGCACAAATTGTTGCACATAGATTTATCTAATTGTGATGGTTTGTGAATCATAAAATTGTTGTTATCTTTTATGTATTGTTTGTCCTGTCGTTTATATTTGAAGAGCACAACTGCTTCTAGTTTACGAGAATCTCGTGGAGAATTCGGTGCGGGTTTCCTCTCTCCGAACAACTAAAACAACTATTGCATACAAGACAAACCTGAAACATTACTTCAGGTCAGTTTTGTTATTTGTTATTTGATAGTTAATTTGTTAGTATAATATAAGTACTTTAGATATATATATGTATAGTTTAGATTTGTAGTTAGAGTTATTATTTTAGTTTCTTAGCTTAGATAGTTTTTATTTAATTTCTTTCTCATAAAATTATAAAAATAAAAAAACAATAGTTTCACTGTCTTAGGACAGATTACAAATGAATTTTGCAGGTTTTCATTTAAATCTGTAATCTGTAAATATTGTATATTTGTAATTGGATCTGATTCTGTTGGTAATTGAACATTTAATTTTATAGAATTATAGTTGTATAATTTAGGTAGTAGATTGTATATATGTATTTTAGATTTATTATTTAGTTTTCTTTAATTATTGTTTTCATTTAGATTAGTTCCTTAGTGTACTTTTCATTTGTTTTCCTAGGACTTAGATCGGCTAACGGAGCCGCTAAACCCGTCAGGGTGGGTCATCCCAAACGGCTTGGGTTATTTAGACAACCCCAGACCGGATCCACTCTTCCAGTTGGCGAGCATTCATTTTCACCCGTCAACAGATTCTTGAATCTCTTTAACACTTATGAAAAGTGTTACCCCTCCTGAGCTTGGTCTCGTGAAGATTTCGACTTCCCGCACACTCATTGCATTTCATGGATTTCGATAACTCAGATCCTCGATATTTATCGAAGAGAAAATACTCTTTCCCTCCTGGTGTTCCCCTTTTCTATTCTTCGACTTCTTTAAATCCCCTTCGACACTTAATCAAATGTTGGATCCGTGCACTCCTTGCACCATATCTTACGCAAGGTTTTGGTTCTTTTGGATGACTGTGCATGCCTTGCACTAGTTTCTTTGCACTCCTTATAGAGGGAAGGTTTCATGCTATCTCTTTTGAGATTTTGAATCAAAACAAACTCTCTCAACACACTCCTTGTGTTCTATGTGCACACTTGCACTACTTTGATAGAAGATAAACAATTGAAACTTATCCTAACATTCATAGTTCCATCCACTCATAACGAAATTCATTCATTCATGAGAACACAATAACGGAGAATTGCAAGCAATGTCCACACCATGCATTGGGTCAATTTTATTTTGTTATATTCATAAGTGAAAATAGTTAGAACTGTAAATGAAAAACAAAAAAATTATTGAAATCTTCTCCTAACTTGTATCTTATTTTCTTCTCCTAACATCTCTATTCCAGCCAACTACCGACTAGCAACTAACTAGCCTCATTCGGGCGTACAAAACCTCCATTTATTTCAGAGTCTCTTAGGGTTTTTTCCCCTTGTCTACTCTTCTACTTTAAAACTTAACCTAACGTCTCTTTAGACCAGTCGCATTCTAGTCTATAGGGATGATTTTAGGGGATAAATTTCTCTCATGGGCTAATTTTCCATGCTTTTTCCAAAAAAAAGATTTGCTTTTCTAAAAATTATTAGCCCAAATTCTATAGAATAAAATTATCTTACCTTAAAAATAGCCCAAATTTTATTGAAGCTATATAAAATCCTTATAAATTTGAATATTTTTACAAAAATATTGCCAACATTTTATAGTTTGCATATTAAGGACTAGTAAGATTTGCCAAGGTTTCTACATTTTGAGACAAATTTCCATCCTTAAAATTATCACTAATTCTAGAGCCGTAGTGGAGTCTCCCACTTCGCTCGTCATCGTTCAAGTGTGCCTCCATATTTTTCCAGCTTGATTTCAAGCATGCCTCAAAGATTAATTTGTGCACTGAGTTAAGGCAGACTTCAAAATATCTGTTGTGATTGGCAGGGTTGAGATTTCGTACAAATTCCTTGACGTTGATAGGTTTTTCTCCACGTGATTGTTGACAATGCTCCTTCATCATACTCCCCTTGACAAAACATCATGGACTTCTATCCATGAGATCCTGCACTACCTTTCCATGCTTTTGTATAGCAACTTCATTTTCCCAACTGACATCTTCTATTGGGTGTCCCTTCCACTTGACTAGATATTCAAAATAGGTTTTCCTCCTGTTCTTTTTACCGATCCTCTAATCCATGATCTTCTCCATTTGTGGCTTCTCTGCTACAGGCATTTGTTTCTCCCACTGGATATTCTCTTGATCTTCTGACTCCTCTGTGTCGTCTTTCCTATAAGGATACAGGTCTGAAACATTGGATATGGGTGATATGCCAACACCATCTAGCAGTTCAATCTCGTAGGTGTTTGCATAGAACTTACTCAAGATCTTACATGGTCCTATCTTATTCATCTTTAACATGTTATATGTTCCCATAGGGAACCTTTCTTTCTTGAGATGTGCCGGAACTTGATATCCTAATTCAAATTGAATTTCTTTGTGGTGTTGATCAGCTCTACATTTATACTCCTAGTTAGAACTATGCAGCTGTCCTATGATCTAGATATGGATCTTCTGCATGTCTGTAGAAAAATCTTCTAGTCCAGTGCTCCTTATCTCACTTAGTTCCAAGTCTCTCAACTCAGATTCTCCCCTGGGTTGCATTCCATACAATATTTAGAATGGGATCTTTCCAATGCTACTGTTTGGTGAGTCATTTTATGAAAATTCTACTTTGGTAGAATCTGATCCCACTGATTATGGTGTTTAGTGACCAGACTCCTCAACAAGTTTCCCAAACTTTTGTTTACCACCTCAGTCTGTCCATCTTTCCGAGGGTGATAGGTTGAGTTCAAGTACAAATTCTTCCCCAACTTCTTCCACAGTGTTATCCAAAAGTGACCAACAAATTTTATGTCTCTTTCCGAGACAATGCTTCTAGGTAGGCTGTGAAGTCTCACAACTTCCTTGAAAAATAGATTTGCAACATGCGTTGCATCACTAGTCTTCTGGCATGGGATAAAATGTTCCATCTTTGAAAATCTATCCACCACCACAAATATGGAATCAAATCCTCTTTTCATTCTTAGCAGTCCCAACACAAAATCCATGCTTATTTCATCCCAAGGCTTTGCTGGTATCGACAATGGTTGATACAATCCAGTGTTCTATTTTTTTCCTTTCGCATGTTGGAATATTCTACATATGTTCAAAAAATTTATCACTTTTGTTATCATACTTTGCCAATAGTATGAACTTATCAAATATGAAAACGTTTTATCATGGCCGAAATGTCTAGCCAAGCCTCCACTATGATTTTTCTTCAAAAGGTTATCCCTCATTGAGAATTTTGGTATGCACAACCGATTTCCCTTGAAAAAAAATCCCTCTTCAATCATGTACTCTCTCCACTGGATTTTGTTTCTCATCACATGGTTTTCACATGCTTCATATGCTTCCTTGAAATCTGTATCATCACAATACATATCCTTAAGGTGTTTGAACCCCAAGGTATTCACCTGAAATTCTTGTAGAATCAAACATCTCCTACTCAATGCATCAAAAACTTTGTTACCATTCCCAACAATATGTTTTATGAAAAAATTAAAATTCTGCATAAACTCAAACCATTTTTCATGCCTTTGATTCAATTTTTCCTGCTTGGTTATGAATTGTAAAGCCTAATTATCACTATACAAGACAAATTCCTATGGGACAAGATAATGCCTCCACTTATTCAAGGCTTGAATTATGGAATAAAAATCCTTATCATATGTGGAGTATTTTCTCTTGGTCTCATTCATCTTCTCACTCAAATAGGCAACCTGTATGTTATCATGACTCAAAACTGCTCCAATTGCAACTCCACTTGCGTCACATCTCACCTGAAATGTCTTTTCAAAATTCAGCAAGACTAGAATTGGTCATTCTGTTATTTTATCCTTCAGTATATTGAAGCTCTTCTCAACTTCCTCTATCCATTTAAAATACTTGTGCTTCTTCCTCACTGTATCCATCATTGGCGCACAAATTCCACTGAAGTCTCTGATGAACTTACTATAGAATCTTGTTAACCCATGGAATCTCCTTACCTCGAACATACTCCTTGGTGACAACCATTCTTTGATTGATTTCACCTTCTTTGGATCCATATTCAGTTCATTTGAAGATATCGCAAAACCCAAGTAAATGAGTTATGTCTTTATAAAAGAGGACTTCTTCAGATTTATCAACAACTTCTCTTGTTGTAGCCTCCTCATCACTAATGTCAGGTGTCTCAAGTCCTCTTCTTTAGTCTTGCTAAATATCAGTATATCATCCAGATATACAACCACACATTTTCCAATGAAATCTTTCATTATTTCATTCATTAGCCTCATAAAAGTAGTTGAGGCATTGGTTAATACAAATGGCATAACAAGCGACTCATACAAACCTTCATTTGTCTTAAAGGTTGTTTTCCACTCATCAAATTCTCTCATCCTAATTTGGTGATATCCATTTTTCAAATCTATCTTAGAAAAGAGATTTTATTCACTTAAACAATCCATTAAATCATCCATTCTTGGTAAAGGAAATCTATACCTGATGGTGATCTTGTTAATGGCTCTTGAATCTGTACACATTCTCCATCCTCCATCCTTATTTGGACTCAACACAATTTGTACTATGCATGGACTCAAACTCTCTCTAACCAAACCCTTGTCTAACAATTCCTGGACTTGGTTCTTCACTTCCTTATTCTCTCGAGGTGTCAATCTGTATGATTCTTTGTTCAGTAGAATTTCTCTTGGTATCAAGTCAATATGATGGCTGATAATTCTTATGGGTGGAAATGAGTTAGGCAACTCATTCACCACTATGTCAAAAAAATTATCCAACAATTCTTGAACTTCTTTAGGCAAATCATCCATTGAATTACTTGCAAGGATAACTCTGGGTTTCCTCACCACAACAAACTGTATCTCATGTTCTTCCTTGACTTCCCTAGTTACATACTTAGCTAATTTTTGAATTCAAAATATTATTGGTGAACTTCATATAACCATCCTCGGTAGATACTTTTGCATATTGATGAACTTAATTTAACCCGCACCGACACTAACACTTGTGTATTGACAAACTTAGCATAATTGGTGCTGGTGGTACCTTTGTGTGACGACAAAGTTATTGTGACCATCCTCGATAGAAATCCTCTTTGTTGGAAAATCTCCTTTAACCTGCGCTGATATGAGTCTCGCTATGTGGAGGAAATTTACATGATCATCGATGACACATGTTTTGCATTCCAGTGGATATTGTGCAATCAAAGCTTGTGAGAACCCTCCTTTGGTCGATGGTGTTGGTGTCATCAAGGTCGAAACACCAAAGATCTTCCTCCCTTGGACATTGAATCATATTTTACTAATCCATCACCATGTCACCCATATTCCTTTCCTCTTTATATGATGACTCACCTCCCATTACTGGAAAATATAGCTCCTTGAACTCCAATATAGGTATACATTAATGAGTTTGTCACTGACCCCGATTTTTCCCAAAATCCCCAAAAATGACATGATTTTAGAAACTAATGCCATATGTTTTCCTTCATAGCTTTTTTCCCATATGAAGTAATGAAGTAATGAAGTAATTAGCATATCATATTTTTTATTTAATGGTTTTTTGTATTAATGGTGAATATGTTTTTTGCAGATTAAAGTATGTCACCATGAAAGAAGACTATTGGAAAACCCGCATGATAGAAGCCTCTACAAGAAGAAGCCAACAAGGAGAAGAGGAAGGCATTCTAGGGCCAATTTATGATGATACCAAGGGATTTATAGAAAAGGGAAATTTAGTTAAATGGGGTGAAGTCTTCCACATGTTCAAAAGCCATAGTTTTGTCAATAAGTAGAATATGACCCTAATCTTAAAATATTTATGAATATAAGGAAGTAAAAAACTACATATAGTCACATCCCATTCACCAATATTTACATATGTAGATGAAATATACGCATCCTATATATCCTCCCACTATCACTAGGATAAAGGGGATTTATCATTGGATGAAGACCCTATCAAGAAATTCCAACTCAAGGAAATATTTCTTTGCAAAGTCCAGTTCAATCTCGAAAAGTCATTCAAAATAAGACCCTTAGTAGAATATCCCACCAGCTCGTTGAGGATTCCATATTAGTATGTTGTAACAATGATATATAGAATGTATGGGGAACACAATGCTTCAAAGGTCATGTTATCTATGGTGCCCCTCATATACTATAGTGTCAATGTTTGGTCATCCTTCAATTGGGTTGATATTCTATCAACACCTTGTTAATCCTCATGTGTATTGAGTATTTTGTTCTCCTCCCTATGGTGTTGTCTTTTTACATACTTAGAAATTTTCACTATTGTCACAGGTTCACAACACACCCATCCCTTAGTCCAAAGTTCTACAGCCTCCAAAACACAACATCATGTTCCACCACCTTCATTTTGCACCAATACATAGATTTTTCTTGAAATTCTTCATCGCAGTTCTAAATCATTTCTTTGATTCATTCATCTATGACCTCAATCTATTCTTCCTACTCATTCCCCATACTTAGTTCATCTCTTGAAATCTATCGTACTCCATGGGATATTATGCCTCCTCTTTGCCATATATTTCACACCTATCAACCCATGACACCACAACACCCTATTCCTTTTATCACTTCACATCCCCAATTGTTTCGTTGACCCAATTCACTCTTATATTTAGTCAAATTTCTTTCTACAATCATTTTATTAACACTCCACTTACCCACTATACTCTCTGTCTAATCGATCCATTCTTGATACTTATTCATTTTTTGAAATACCACCGTGGGTCCGTGGGTTTACACTCATTTCATTATTTCCTTACATACATTTGATCATCCACCACCCCACGATAATCTAGTTCTCATATTGTCACTCTCCCCAATGAAACATTTAATGCAAATCACATAGATACATCAAATGGGATAACTATTGAAAACCCACTATTAATGGTGATATTCTCGAGAAAATCCTTCTTTTTAAGTTGTATTAATGATCCTTTGAAATAGAAACCCAAAGCATATTATGGTAAAAAAATTATTTCGTAATAACATTCTAAAAAGGATAGTCCACTAATCTGCCAACTTCATTAAGCATGAAAATCATAAGAAGAGAAAAAATTTGTTGAGATACTATAAACACATTTGTATGAGAAGATGAAAAGTTTCACGGTCAAGAGCATACAAGTATTACTTTTCATTGCCTCCTCCAAAAAGGAATTTGAATTAGGTTTGGATGTCAGTAATTTCTCAAGTAGGATGTGTGTAACATACCCAACCACTCACAGGATGGCCATGCTACTTTAAAAAGTATTTCAAAACCAATTTCAAATTATGATAATAATTAATTTGAAAATAATAATGAAATCCTCACATGCATTAATAAAGATTCATTCTACAACATAAAATAAATTAATAATATGTCATGCACAACAATAGCCTGAAAACATGCATATTATAAATACAAATTTCAAAGATAATAATAAATACACAACAAAATATACATTATACAGAAAACGCAGAGAACACTTTTTTTTCAATAAAACATTCACCACCTGGATGATCGAGGATGTTCCTCCAAACCATAGACATTGTTCTTCATTTACTCTCAACAGTAGGTCACTCCCGAGCCAAGGATATGAATCCACAAGGACGGGTGCTAGGGAAAATACAAAAAAAAGACCAGTTATCTAACTAGCTCTCAGGTTTTCCCAACCACACAACAATCTTAATTTCTATCTCTATTTCCCCTTAATCCTGCACAACCCAAAGAAATGAATCCCTTTCTTTTCCATGCAGTTCCTCAGGCTATTCCATTTCTTTCTAGGTCTCTAGTGCTACTCGTCAAGAAATCTCCCTACTGGAAACTCCAAGGATTCTCAACTATCAATGGTTCTTTCCAAACTACCATCAATCTCATGCACAAAAGCATACATTACCTCCTGGACTGATCAATAATTTATTATATCCATCTACAAATGGCTCTCCTCTACCATCACTTCATTTCCATTCTTAGAACAAGAGAACATGAGTTAGCAAGAATGAGGAACCAAAAATGAAAGAGTGATAAGAGTATAAAAGTAAAATGGAGAGGAAAAAAATAACAACCCCCAAAATAGCACACAAGCAGGGTTTATTAAATTACAAGAACCAATAACCACATGGCCTCCCCAAGAATCTCATTTGGTTACTTTTTTCAATTAAAACCAATATGGGTAAATAAAATATAATAAAAATACTTAACCCCTTAAGCCCCCTCTCTTGTGGAATCATAGCCCCCTATCTATTATCCTTTTCCTTCTTGCAGTTGATGATGTATTTTATTAATAGATATAGATGTATTACATTTCCTGGGCACTTTGGCCATTTTCCAACTTTATTGTCTCATGAGCCTAATTCACATTTACATAATGCATTCTTGTTCATAAGGGTTAAAATCAGGGTGTTACATCCCCCTTCCCTTATTTTGGCACTGTCCTTAGTGCAAAACACCATAATGGTGTTCTTAATATTACAAAGCTAGGCTCTTTGGCCTTAATCCACATAGGAAATCCAACCAATTGCTAATATACATAGGCACTTTGGCCTAAAATAAAACATGCATAGCCATTGAGACCCATAACATGTATAATGATATTCATAATTTATATATCTAGTAGGAATTCCAACCAACAATACCTCATTCCCTATTAGCCTTCACAACCCAAAGAATGAACCCCTTTCTCTCCCATTTAGTCCCTCAGGATATTTCACTTCTCTTCAGGGCTCCAATTCACTCATCTAGGAAGTTCGAAAGTTGTGACTTCAAGAAATCCAGCTGCAACAAGTCCATTGGATTTTCTATATTCAATGTCTTCATCATTGATCTCCATTTCCTTATAGTGCTCTTTTTCTCTAGATTCTAGCTTCCATAGACATCTCATCTATATTATACACATATCGTCATCATGAGATATCATTATAACAGTTTTCGATCATAAATGTAAAAAATGTTTTATATAGGAAAACAACATTTTCCAAGCATGAGCTTCCTAATCATAATTCATTTCTCTCTTGTAGCTGAAGGAATCATTATTTATTATGTATTAAAAAATTCCATACCCAATACCATTATTCCTACAATTTCTCAACCTTCAATCAACCAAACCAATTGTTAATATACCATAAAAAAATTTAATTTCTCAAACTTGTTCATATATAGAAATAAAAATCCCCCATGGGCATGAAGATTTTTCTCATAATGCTTGGCTCTTGTAGAAAAAAAAATTGGTCTTCTATATGGGCTTACATCCCCACCATACCTAATACCATTCTCCATATAATTTTCTCAATTTACACTCAACCAAAACAAATTGTCAGTGATTATTAGATTCCATTTTCTAAAATTGTTTTATATAGAAAAATAAAGTTTCCAAACATGATCTTTTGATCATAATGGTTTGATATTCCAATTGTAGAGAATAATCTTCCTTATGGTCTTACATTATTTCCATATCCAAGACCACTCCACTTGCAATTTCCTCAATTTACACTCAACCAAAGAAATTGTTAGCATATCATGAAAAGTATACATTTTCATGCTAGAAATTACAAAGTTTCACAAAGTGATCTCATATATGGAGTCAACTCGTCATCCTCTACACATGTGTTATCAACCAATATTTTCTTTCTACTAGCCATCAATATTTTATTACTATGTTCCCTCAACAAAGATTTTTTGTAATTCATAATTATGTGACTACTTTAAGCTGCAACTTTCTTTTTGCAATTTCTAACAACTCGAGAAGTATACTCAAATCAATGATTTATCCATACTCACATCATTTCAGTTGTTAGCATAATCATTTCTATGTCATATATTCATCATTCACCAAAATTCATTGAATAATTCATTTAATACCACTTGTAACATTTCAACAGTTTCAAAAAGTGATCTTATAATTGTAACAACAACAACTATATCACCTTTAGACAGTATTGATATTAAATATGATGCAACTATACATCATTACGAATTTTCAACACCATAATATTTTCATAATGCAACAAATAATTACTAATAAAATAACAAGAAATGTGACAATACCCATGGCCACATCTACTTAATGCATCCCTACATTGACTACATAATACCACATAAATATGTCATTCAGTCCACCATCATGATTTGGAAGGTTTGAACAATGCCTCAACACATCATTCAAACTCTTGCTAATACTTCCAAACTATTTGGATACCCTCCTCTTCAACCCATACAAAACATGATGAAACATAATTCCTAAGTGTTCTTCAGTATCATAAAAGAGGTTGCAGTCCAAACATCGACTATATAGGGAAACCATTGAACACTCACATAGAACTATATTCCTTCCATATCCAACCATATCATGGTATCACACATGACTATCACTATGGTTATTCATTGTTGTAGAAAGAGTATGTCTCCTGACTTGACCTATTTATGATCCCATAACCAATCATAACAGAATGTGCAACTAACATTTTTCTAAATGCATTCTAGCATCAACAAAATTTACATATTGTAGGCCTTCTATCATTACGTATCAATTTAAATCTTTAAAAATTATCTAATGAGAATTCTTACCTTAATTCCCTTCACCAATAGAAGTAATCAAATGCATATTTGCATGGTTTTTATCAACCTACTTGATGATATCTGATCAATAGGTATTTGTAAATGCTTGCATGATTCCTCTTCCATCCTTTTTATTACCATTTGTACCACCCTCATGGGTATTCACATACATGGAAGTCATAACTAACAATAGCAACATCCACATCTTTAACCCTGATATGCCATTTTTCTTGAATACATAATTTATCATTAGTCATATTCAATCTGCATAACATCGTTATTGTATGTATATAGCAACAGACTATTCTAAGTCCAAAATCATTCCATATGCATATCTAATCATGTACATATGCTCAAACTCATATCCGTAAATGATAATCATTCATTGTTAGAATGCCTACTAATGCATTTAACTTCATTGTATGCATCATGCACTCTAGTGTATTTATGCTACAATTCACTTATTTATTTATGTATTTATTTGTAGTTGGTTTTCCTTGAATTTCTTCATATCCTTGTTGTCTTATGTTCTTCCATTTTTCCCATATGCACTATCGTTTCTTGATATGAAAACTTTTCAACAAAGTTCCACTTGGAAATTATGCAATCCAACCAATGCTTTCTATTTACAACAACCTCTCTTAGGCAATCCAACCAATGCATTCTATTTCCAAATTTACCTTTATGAAACATTCCAACACCTTGGAATGAAGAGATCAGAACATTCCATCACTCTACTACCACAACATTCTTGAATCAAATACTACTAATCCTATTTGTCCATTAGACTATTTTATTTAACATCTCCCTGTGAAACCATACCTTTTGCAGTTAATACCATCCCTAATGGAAGTGTATTTTCATTCAGTGGCACTCCTCTCTCCCCTCCCATCCTACTCTCTCTCCCTCTCTCCCTCCTCCTCCCACTTACTCTCCATCTCTCTCATTCACACCCTCTCTCTATTTCTCCCTCTTTCGCTCCCTCCCCCTCTAACTCCCTCTCTCTCTCTCTCAATCAATAACCCTTTGTCTATCCTCTCTCCCTACCTCTCTCTCTCTCTCTAACCCCCTCTCTCTCCCTAGATCTCCCTCTCCCTTTATCTCTCTCTCTCTCTCACTCTCACTCTATCCCCCACCCTTCATTCTCTCTCTCTCTCATGTCCCCCTTCTCCCTCTTCCTCCCACTCCCTCTCTCTCCTCCCTTTCGGGCCCTCCCTCTAACTCCCCCTCTCTCTCAATCAATAACCCTTTTGTCTATCCTCTCCTACCTCTCTCTCTCTCTAACCCCCTCTCTCTCCCTAGATCTCCTCTCCCTTTATCTTCTTCTCTCTCTCTCTCACTCCTGCCTCTATCCCACCCTTTCATTCTCTCTCTCTCATGTCCCTTCTCCCTCTCTTTCCTCCCACTCCCTCTCTCTCTCTCTCTCTCTCTCTCCTCCTCACTCTCTCTCTAAGACTAACCCTCCCCCCTCTCCCCACCTCTCCCTCCTTTCCCTCTCTCTCTCTCTATCTCTCTCCATCTATCCCCCCCCACTCTCTCTCTCTCTCTCTCTCTCTCTCTCTCTCTCTCTCTCTATATATATATATATATATATATCCTCCCAACTCTCACCCTCGCCTTGTCCCTATTGCAAGAATGGAATCCATTAGACTGATTCTAGATTATGCCAATTCTAAACACATTAAATTTTACCAAATGGATGTAAAGTCTACATTTTTGAATGGTGATTTAGAGGAAGAAGTATATATGGAACAACCAGATGGTTTTCAGGTACAATAAGCAGAACAATATGTTTACAGGTTGAAAAAGGCATTGTATGGCCTGAAGCAAGCACCAAGGGCTTGGTATTGTAGACTTGACAATTACTTGAGGCAGCAAGGATTCAGGAAAGTTAATACTAATAGTAATCTATATATTAAAGAAGAAAATGATACCCTGATCATTGTTGAGATATATGTAGATGATATCATTTTTGGTAGTGATGATAATAGGTTCAGTAAATAGTTTGTTGAAAGTATGCAGAAAGAGTTTGAGATGTCCATGCTAGGAGAAATGAAGTTTTTCTTAGGCTTGCAAATTACTCAATCTGATAAAGGTATTTCCAATTCTCAAACCAAGTATATCAATGAAATGCTTAAGAAATTTTAGATGGAATATTCTAAACCAGTTGACACTCCCATGGTTACTGGTTGTAAATTAAGTAAGTTTGATGATACTAAAGATGTTGATCAGACAATATACAGATATATTATTGGTAGTCTTCTTTATGCTACAGCTACAAGACCTGATATTATGCATGCAGTTTGTCAAGTTGGCAGGTTTCAGGCTTCACCAAAAACTTCTCATCTACTTGCAGTCAAGAGAATTTTCAGATATCTTAAGGGGACAATAGAGTATAGTTTATGGTATCCTACAGGTAATCAGCTTGATTTATATGCTTTCAATGATGTTGATTGGGCAGGTTGTGTTGATGACAGGAAGAGTACTAGTGGAGCAACATTTTTTTCTTGGAGGATGTCTTTTAAGTTGGTCAAGTAAAAAACAATCAACAGTGTCTCTGTCTACTGCTGAAGCATAATACATTGCAGTTGCAACTTGTTTCACTTAGGTTCTATGGATGAAATAGATACTGGAAGATATACATATTCATTATAATGAACCTATACCTATCTTATATGATAATACCAGTGCAATTAGTATTTCTAAAAATCCTGTTATGCATTCCAAAACAAAGCACATTCCCATTAAATTTCATTTTCTAAGAGAGCAAGTTATGTCTAAAGTTATTAAAGTGGAATATGTTGGTACAAAGGATCAGATAGCAGATGTATTTACTAAACCTTTATCTAAAATGCAATTTGAAAGTCTCAGGGATCAGTTGGGGGTTTACCCTCTGTAATTTCATTTCATTCTCAAATATTGCATGGGCTTCATTATAAAAATCAGACTGCACAGGTTTATTGACTATTATTGATAGGGGGAGTTGTTGTTGAAATGATACATCTTTGCAAGTGATTTTCTTTGCTCAGGGGGAGTATGGTTGATTCATTTTCCATAGATGTCAAAAGGGGGAGAAGAGATTTAAAGTTTTCCATCAATGCCAAAGGGGGAGTTTGTTGGCAAGGCTTGCAGTTTGCACAGGGAAATTTACACAGTAGGGCAGTTTGCACAGGGCTTGGTTTTGTCATTAATGTAAAACTTTAAAATGCCAAAGGGGGAGTTTGTTGGTCATTTTGCACAGGCACCATGGATCAATTTTCACAGGCATGGTGGTTCCTAATTTGGAGATCAGCATGTCTCTCGACATACCGAAATGCGAAACCACGACTTAATCTCCATTTTGGAGTTTCGGATATCGGGCGTTGGAGGTGTCAAGGACACTCACGAAAAGAATGATGAAATCGCAAAATGCAAAACCATGACTTAATATCCATTTTGGAGTTTCAGATACCGAGAGTTGGAGGTGTCATGGACACTCATGACAAAAATGATGAAATCACGAAATGTGAAAGATTAGATCATGTCAAAGACTCCATTTTGGAGTTTTGTAGACTGGGAAATCAAAGATCAAAGGAACTTTAACCTTAATTAGCGAACCTTGAAATCCCAAAACAAACACATCAACAAACCACGTCAGCTAAGGACACATGGCACAATCAGGCAATGACAAGTGTCAAGTTGATTCAACATTTCAGGTACATGTAAGTCACGAATCAGAGTGACATGTGGCAACTATTCGGCACGTGTCAATCCATGTGTGACATCAGCAGGTTTACGTCACATCGAAACTTTCTATTTCATGGTTTTACATAGAAATCATAAACTCCACCATCATGAAGTCTCGAACTCCGAAATGCTGAAAGGGACTATTGTGAGTCTCGAAAACCCGAAAGGCAAAACTCCGAAATCCCATGAAATGTCCATCTCAGTGGGTTATGTGAACCATCCGATCACTTCAGAGATTTTTTGATCATGAATTTTATAATGTTGGAGTCATGATGACTCTAAGGGAAAAACGTCAAAATCCCGTCAGTCGTTCGATTAAGAAAAGAAGGGATTAGATTATGAAGTTTTGTGGACCATTGATCTGGCTCCATTTCGGGGATGGCGACTTGAAGTGTCGAGACTCCTCACCATAGGAATGCCAAAATGTTGAAATACCGAAATGCGAAATGGAGAAATAAACGTGAGACCATGTGCTTGTAATCCAACGGTGTTGGATACTTGGAAATCTGATCGAAGGACTATTGTTTCTCTTCACAATTAATTGTTCAGTTACGATTTAGTTAGCAGAACTGAATCATGGTTCTTGGACAGTTGGCGTTTCAGTTGATGAAGCATTGTTCTAGGGATTTGAGGGGTAAACGAAGGGGTTGTAGAAGATAAAAAGAAACACACAGTGACTGTGTGGCATTGGTTCATATGGAATTAATGGTACAACCATATCTCTAAGGTAAAATTCATTTCTGTAAATGAATATAAAACCGAAATAAAATCATACAAGGATAGTGAGAAGAAATGATGAAGATATAACATATATCAAGGGGAGAAGAATGGATTTTTGATATGATTATATAAACAGAGAGGACTTGAATGATGAATCCTTTGCCAGAGAAGATAAGGAGTTGGTTTGCAGGTTCTTAGTGACAAAGAAGGATTCTAGGGTGGTAGGGAGGAGCAAGGGGAGACTGTAAAAGTCTCATGTACAAGTTGGTGCTTGTACATCTGGGAGTTGTAGCTTCCATTTAGTAGGTGATGAAGAAACAGAGGTAGCAGCCTCATCTGGGTTGTAGCTCAGATAAAATAAGAATGTAAAGAGGAGTTGGAGCTTGCCTTTCATTCATAAGAAGAAGAGGTTTTTCCCTTTTGGGTTTCCTCATGAAAAATCACTGTGTCACTGTTTCATTTATGTGATTGTATATTCATTAGTTAAATGTATTACTACAAGTTAAATGTTAAAGGCATGATTTATTGATTAATAAGTAATCTTCTTATAAAATGAAAGAAATTTTATACAACTGATTC